>BLKR01004198.1:29377-116315 GCA_011170035.1 Teleogryllus occipitalis | reverse complement strand
ATTTTCCATCATCAGTGGCTCCAAGTAATCTCAAGTAAAAATGTCCCAGCAAGTATGTGTATGGCTGAATTTTCTGCAAAGTAAATTTATATAGCCTACTATTGTGGTTGATATCTCTTATATCCTGGATATTTTATCATGGACTACCACAAAATCTCCGCTGCCACTACAATTAATATGTAATTTTCTGTCTGGGACAGCCCGCGTCCTAGGCTCGGATGTTAACGTTTCGGCTGTCACACTGCGACCTTTCTCAGGGCGAAATCCAAAGGGAAGCAACAGTTAACAAAATTACAGTTTACACAGTTTACAAAAGAGCAAGCTAATTTTAAAACCCCACAGGTTAAACACTGTGAACATAAAATAGAGAAAAATGATATTGGTTTACCACCGTCATTACTTTGAAAAACTATTCTCATCAAGCATGACGGCCGAAACGTTCACATTTGTGACTAGGATGTGGCGTCTCACAGACAGCCAAGTACTACTGACTTCGGCTGTAGAAGCCTGCGCTTTCATTACAATTACCCACAAAAACGAATACTACAAATATAAATATTAAATGATGCTTTGATTGTTTTGTTTTGTGGGTCGTCAACTGCTTCGATCAATAGTACTGCTAGTGCAGTGCTAAAACACAATTATATCCAGAGAGTGGTGGTGTTCCTTCTTAGAACGTCAGATCCTGACCTTTACATTGTCGTGAGAGTTCCGCTGTACACACCTCCCCTAGTGTGGTACCGCCCTAGTCAAGACTACACTGTCAGAAATGACATTACGTGTAATGTAGATTAATGCATTGTGCGTGAAACTTAATGTAGCCTTAATATATTTGAACATTAAATTTAATGCACAAGTTAAAATCAGTGTAGATTTAATGTAGAAATTCTCCTGTTTCCCCTGCCTCTCATCAGTCATATATATTTATAAACATCGGTCCATCAAGACAAGTGTACATTAAATTTAATGTGTGTTCATGAGAATTACTTTAATGTAATTTACATTAAAGTGATGCTGAAATTTCTTACAGTTTAGCGTTTAGCTCTCGACTAGTCTTCCATCACATGTGGTAGTTTAGTGTATGTAAGTATAACGATGTGGGTGTGTGATTGTAATGGGAGAGGAGGGTACAAGAATGAAGAAGGAAAGATAGCGCGAGTTTGTCATTAGTTTGTTAGGGGGCTGCTCCGGATTTGAATGGAAAAGCTCCGGGAAACTATGGATTAAAACAGCTTCTGCTAGAATTATACAAGAGGCGCGATTCGACCAAAAACTAGTTGCAGCTATTGTCGCAAATTCGTCACCATCGGCAATAAAACCCTGACCCCCAAGATAGTTTGCAGTGGTTAAAGTTGTGACCCTCAGTTATCTGAGCCGTTATCTAAGTACATAAATAAAGGAAAATATAAGGGAATAAATATGTTTAACCTGTGATTTCAAATTAGGCAACGTTCTGATTGTAAAGGGGGAGATGTAGGTGTTTCAGGAGATGAGTAGTTCATTAAATCGATAAATGTCTATAAAGTAAAGAAATTTCCATCTGAGGTAATTTGTAGCTCATGGAATGATGATACAGCAACAAGAGCAAAATGTCCTTGAGAATCCTTTGTCACGTTTCCATTCTCAGTTTTATGGAAAATACTTGCGCACATGTGTGAACATATAAAAGTTACATTGTACTACATTATCATTTACATTAGTTTTAATTTTTGTGTACGCATGGTATATTCTGTTTAGGGCGAGATCATTTCGATGGATTAATTGATTATTTTGTGTCTCTGGGCGCGGTAACTCTTATGGTCATTAGTTTTATTAGTTTAGTGCATATCATGGGAAGTGGCGTATTTCTTTCCCAATGGATTGTGAGTCCCGGCGCCGACCTGCACAGTAACTTGTGAAATTTTCCCATCTATGTATTTCCCAACAATGGGGCAACTCTTCATCCAGGACAAGCTCTACGCTGCCGACTGAGAGAATTTGGATCATACAATTGATTGATTGATTGATTTTTTCGTGTTTCTGGGCGCGTCAACTGCTTTGGTCATTATTCCCGTTAGTGTAGTGCATGCTTTTTCGCGGGAGTTGGCGGTGATCTTCTCCCGCTGGATGGCGAGATCCGGCGCCGACCTACCGTCGGCTAGTGGGGTTTCCCCCTAACCAGGACTCTCCCACCAGCAGGGCACCGCCCCAGCCGGGACAAGCTCTAAGCCCCCGACTGATCTCCCGACATGTGTGGTGATGTAGCGCATGTAAGTGTGTGTACAAGTAAGGCGTGAGTATAGAACAACGAAGACAAAGGAAAGATCGCGCGCGGTCCGTGGACCATTTGGTAGGGCTCCGACATGCGCCTGGTGTTGGTGGGAGAACCATAGAAAACTACCGATCACAACAGCCGAGAGCAGAGAGCAGTTGAATTGGATCTAGGGAGTGAAGGGGAACGTTGGTAAGCTTAAAACGATATTCAGTTGCTTCGCAGCGTTTTAAGCCTCCTTTCGTCACCACGGGATTTGGATGTGGCCCTGTATGGCCCATTACCACTTAGCATTTGGCCAGGAGACCCAGAGTCCAATCTAATCCGTTGCTCATAACATTTTGAATTGGACCTAGCTATTTAGCTAGTGTCAGAAATCCTGCTTCCTGACGGGACTCTAACCCTAGCCCCCCCCCTCCCATCTCCCCGAGAGGCACTGCTGTGACATCAGATGATGCTCTGAGCCACCTCAACCGGTGGTCATTTCGACCCACTGCCGAAGAGGGCGCCCGCAGGTGCTGTGGGTGGCGAGAGCGGCCCACAGTTGTCATAGGAAATCCCGCGGAAGAGACAAGCGCACTGTGGTCGCCACGTGTTTTGTCACGCCGTTCTGACGTCACGGGCGGGGCGACGTTTATTAAAAGCAGGTCGACCAACAGGGCGAGTGTGAGTGTGTCTCCATGCTTGCGTGTGTGGGAATTGCGAGAGTGTGTTCCGTTTAGACGAAATTGTGTGAGTGTGGGGAGGGCAGGCGAGAAAAAATAATTGAGTTAAACGAGTTTCTACATTAGGTGTTGGGAACGGATGGAGTAAGAATGTTGGCACGTTGTACTGCCCGCAGTGTCAGATGTGAGGTGTTGAAAGTTGTCTGAGATTTTCTATAAACGAAAATAGTATATTTTCATCTAAATTCGAGAAACTTTTTCGAACTTATAAATTATTGAAACATATTAAATGCTCTAGCTTCCACTCCTAAGCTCCGCATCCGAAGAAGTGGGCCATATAATCGTGATCAGTACAACAATCAATTAATTTATACGATTATTTGATCAATTAAATCTCTTTTACTTAGGTCAATTAATTATATGTCGAATAACTTCTACGATTATATAGTTTGTTTATTTGAATTAAATTATTATCTGTATTACTAATTTCAAAAGCCTGCAGAAATGGAAAGAAAATTATTCCACCTACGTTCATGTGAGTGTGATTTCGATAGAGGGTTTTCTTAATTGCCCAGAAATTCAGGGAAAGTTCGAAAACAATTAAACAATTTCGATTTTCACTAAAATATTTGATTTTGTTAAAATACTGCCTTTACCAACTGAATTTTCACAATCAGTAAGTAATCCGACAGAAAGACTCCATAGAAGAGATTGTCCACCATTAACTTTTTGCTTATTGCGTTATGAAATAGATATATTTTTGTTATTGTTAGCACGTAAAACACCTGTTATACTGTACACACGCCATATAATTGCAGTATTCGTGAAGACTGTTTTGTTAAAATATTTAAATATTGAAGTTATATTTTATTTGTTGTTCTTGAGCAATGTGTTACATTTTGGAAAACAACTTTGTGAGTTTTCTAGAACCATTATTACTGCTGCAGGACACTAATTTGTAAAATTTCCAAGGTAATATTTAGATTTAATTTTAAAAATTCCATTTTCGGTACATCGAGCAACATTGTCAGAAATGTATGAATTACTTGTAATGCAAAAGTTCATGGAAGTAATTATCATGTACGAACATTAAATTTAATGTACAAAAACTATTCGATTTGCAATGAATCAATTAATTTTTAATAATCGCTCATCCCTAATTGTAAGCACAAGGAAACCGAAAACTTGTAAGCCCGTGACAGCACTTAAACCATGTTGCAGATATCGAAGTTTGCGTTATGTGATGCTCATATAGCGGCCAATAATCTACCCCTGGCACACTGGCAGTCACACTTATTCCACTTATACCTACAATTTTTTAACCAGATAGAGGCGTCTAGGATGGAATAGAGTTACAAAGGTGTTACATGGTTTAGGGTAGGTCCCTCCATGCCACAACACTAAAGCAAACGACCATGTTCCAAGCGAGATTCCAAACGGTCCGTGTAGCCTACGAGAAAGTAAAGTCCCAATGGAATCAGAGATTATTCAAAGTTGGGTGTATTTGGACGGAGGACGCGACTACGAATTCGGACGCAAGCCTATTTCGTGTTTGCCCAGCGTCCTTAACAAATTCGAGCCACCTCGAGAACGCATTTCCCGCTTGGCGGGGGGGTCCGGGGACCCCCACGGCGCCCCGCGCCGGCCGACAGAGACAGATGACGAGGGCCGCGCGCGAGCAGGACGCGAGGAGGAGGGAGGGGGAATGCTGGCGGTCTGTGTTTGTTCTTTGCGGTTTTCGAAACAATCCAACGTCTGCATTAAGTTATTGATGGGGTGGAGTTCTCTTGGTTGCGTAGTTTGTTATTTTCATGCCTTCTATTTGGACTGTATACTGTGAAATCTTACAACATCAATATTTTTTTAAACTCTAAATATAAAAGTAATTATTACTAACTTGTTTATTTCTCTTCCTATTCCTGGTACACAAAATTTTGTGGACGTATGAGTATAAAAACTCAGAGATCACAACGAATGTCTCATTTCAACTTCTTAGAACCAACCTTGCCAATTGAGCATGTGCCTTTGTCATCCCTCACTCATATTAATAGTTTCACATACAGAATAGATAATATGCTTTAATTTAAGATCACACATATTTGTAGTAAATACATTTGCATAACTTAGTCAATAAAATTTAGATTTCAATAGAATGGAAACAATTTTTTGGGCTCAAAGGGTTTCTGCAGATAATTAAAAAAATGTGTCGCTGTAGTATTGTTTTCAAAACAACATCCATCATCGCCAACTCTTTCAAATTTGTTCTTCCATAAAATCCGTTTCCATGCTTTTATTTCCAGTATCAATGATTCTCAGTAGTAATAAAATACCACTATCCAGATTGAAATTAAGATAATATGATAGCGCTCTCTGTGCTTGTCAAGAGTAGGTACAGCCGGGTTATGTGACTGAGTGCATCAATCGATGACACAGTAGTGCCTCTGATCGGGATGTCGTAGGGTATGAGTCCAGATGGAGGCGGATACTAGCTACAGACCTAGATCGAATTCAACCTCTGTTTGGAGGAGAAATCTACCGGTCGGCTGCTCTGATCGGTAGTTTTCAGTGATTACACGTATCAACAGCAGATGAATTACGGAGCAGTACCTTCACGAACGGGCCACGAACCGCGCATGATCTTTCCTTCGTCTTCCTTGCACTATCCTCATCCCTTACGTCCACACACACACACACATGCACTACACTACCACACGTATTGGGAGATCAATCGGGAGCTTCGATCTTGTTCCAGCTGCGTTGGTGCCGCGCTAGTGGGAGATACCTGGTCGGGGAAGACCCGCCAGGCCGACGTATAGGTCTAGAACTCGCCATCTAGAAGAAGAAAAAGAAGATCCCCGCCACATATCGTGCACCACACATACAGGATCAATGAGTGAAATGTGAATAAGACGGATTCTTATCTAAAGAATTATTATTGTCAAAACGTGTTTTTGTTTGTGCAAGCTACGTGAGGTAAATATCATGAATATGTGTTAGTGACATGTTTGTTGTGTTGAAAGTATTTACTTCCGTTCATAGCCTGCATCTAAAAATATTCTGCTTCTTCTAGCGGATTTCTGTGATGTAATATGACTGGTCTCATCTGAAATCCTAGAAGTTGTGTCCAGAATTCGGTATCCTAATTTGGAAGAAAATACGAGTATGTAACTTTATACTGTTGGTTCGTGCCAGAGCGCCGTAGAATCAGACGCAGACTTATAACTTTAGTACTCCGTAGAAGAATCTGAATTATCACCACCCGTTTGGTAGCTAACATCCAGCTTCTGTAAGCCCTAAATTACTATAAATTTTAATAAAACGTGAACATCACCAAAGGAACCCAACAAATAAGAGTTTGGCCTTTGGAACTTCATCTCTTTGAATTACAACAAATCCACGGAAGGCTTGTTCCATCGGAACTAAAATTGATTAATGAATGGGAGTCATAATCATAAAAACGTTGGCTACTGGAAACATCGCAGCCACGCCTGAGGATTAAGTATCACCTCGCAGGCGCATACACGGGCGAAATATAACGAACGGCGCGTATTAGACACGCTCGGGATGATGTAGGGCGCGGCTAAGGCAGACGGACGCGCGCGCGGCGGGGGGCGGCGCGGCGGGCGAGCGCGGCAAGATGGCGGCGGCGCGGCGCCCCGCCGCGGCGCGCCCGCCGCCCGCGTCCCGGGGGGGGCGTCGCGGCGCCTCCGCGCGCTCTCCCGGCGCCCGGGCCCGCGACGCGGCGGCGGCCGCTGCGGCTGGACTAGAGTTGTTTCAAACGCTGTCCACCTGTAGAGTTTCTTCTTGTATTTTCTTCTTCTTCTTCGTCTTCTCCTTATTCTTCTTCTCCATCTCCTCCTCCTCCTCTTTCTTCTTCTTCGTCTTCTCCATCTCCTCCTCTTTCTTCTTCTTCTTCTTCTTCTTCTTCTTCTTCTTCTTCTTCTTCTTCTACTACTACTACTACTTCTCCTCCTTCTCCTCCTCCTACTTCTTCTCCTTCTCCTCCTCCTTCTTCTCCTCCTCCTCCTACTTCTTCTCCTTCTCCTCCTCCTTTTTCTCCTCCTCCTCCTCCTTCTCCTCCGCCTTCTTCTCCTCCTCTTCCTCCTCCTCATTCTCCTCCTCTTCCTTCTTTTCCTCCTCCTCCTCATTCTCCTCCTCTTCCTTCTTTTCCTCCTCCTCCTTATTCTCCTCCTCTTCCTTCTTCTCCTCCCACTCCTGCTTATTCTTCTTCTCCTTCTTCTCTCCTTCTTCCCCTACTCCTCCTTCACCTCCTTCTTCTTCTCCTCCTTCTTCTTCTTCGTCTTCTTCTCTATCTCCTCCTCTTTCTTCTTCTTCTTTTCTTCCTCCTCCTTCTCCTCCTCCTCCTCCTCCTTCTTCTTCTCCTCCATCTTATTCTTCTTCTCCTCTGCCTTCTCCTCCTCTTCCTCCTCCTTATTCTTCTCCTCCTTATTCTTCTCCTCTTTCTTCTTCTCCTCCCCCTCCTTCTTCTCCTTCTTCTTCTTCTTCTTCTTCTTCTTCTCTTTCTCCTCCTTCTTTTCCTTCTTCTCCTGCTCCTCCTCCTCCTCCTCCTCCTCCTTCTTCTTCTTCTTCTTCTTCTTCTCGTGTTCATATTCTTTTTCTTTCTCCAAGTATTGGTTCTCGAAGTATCATCGAGTTATTGACCTTCGAGTTTTTGTTCTTTGTTTTCTAAACAGTATACAAGTTTAACAGTGAGTTTCAGCAGTTTGAGTTGTCGCTGCCGCTAGACTCGAGTCGTTTTAAACACTATTCGCCAATTTAGTTTCTTCTTGCACCTCTTCTTCCTTCTCTTCCGCTTCTCCTTCACGTGTTCGTATTCTTTTTCTTCCTCGAGTTATTGGTTCTCGTATTATTGGTCTTCGAGTTATTATTGATCTTCGAGCTTTTGTTCTTAGTTTTCTTATTGTTCGGGTTTTAGCAGTTCGAGTTTCATTATTTTGAGTTGACGCCGCCGCTAGATTCGAGATATCACGCTATTCGCCAATAGAGTCTCTTCTTGTACTTCTTCTTCGTCTTCCTCCTCTTCTTTCTCTTCTAGTGTTTGTGTTCTTTTTTCCTTCGAGTTATTGGCCCTCGAATTCTTGGTTTTTATTCGTGTGTTTGCTCTTCATGTCCTTTTTCTTCGTGTTTTGTTCGGGATTTAGCAGTTTGAGTTTCAGCAGTTTGAGGTTTAGCAGTTCTGGTTCTTGTTGTTGGGGATATTGATGTTCGGGTTTTTGTTGTTCGTGTTCGAGTTCGAGTTCTTGTTTTCGAGTTCTTGTTTTCGAGTTCTTGTTTTCGAGTTCTTATTTTCGAGTTCTTGTTGTTCGGGTTCTTGTTGTTCGGGTTCTTGTTGTTCGGATTCTTTTTGTTCGGGTTCATGTTTGCCTTCTTATTGATGGCCTTCTTGTTGGTGGCCTTCTTGTTGCTGGCCTTCTTGTTGCTGGCCTTCTTGTTGTTGGCCTTCTTGTTGTTTTGGTTCTTTTTATTGTGTTCTTTCCCTCATTCATAGAGGCTTTCTGTCTGCTCAGAAACACCGTTTCTTCACAATTTTCTAAATCTTGCTAGACTTTTTCTTCCTTTTAGTATCTTGTTCTTAATGTGTATCAATCCTGTAGTCTTCTTTACACGCTGACCCGCTTCAGCTTCCTTCTCTCCGTCCAGTTTATATCTTCTGTATCTGACAGTCTTTCCTTTTTCCAAACTTATTTTCTGCACTTCTGCATTATCTTCTCTCTCTTCTTTCCTTGCTCTCAGCAAGTGAGTAAAAGATGCTTTCATTGCAACCATATAACCACTTGTATTTATCACTGACATTAAATAGGACTAAATTTTGGTTGAAAGATCACGATTTTGAACAAAATAAATCGTTTTAAGTATTTGTTTTCATTTCGCATTTTTGTCTGTCAAAAGTTAACTAACACTTACTTTGTATTGATGTATTATATTTATATATTATTGTGTGGAAGGGACAATACTTTAGTTTTTTTTTAAATTTATATCCGCCTGTTCGACAAGAATGTCTTTCAGGGTTTTTCACATTACAAATTGACATGACTGTTCATTTGGATCTCACAGGGAATCAGACGAAGGGATTATTGACAATATTATGTTAAAAATATAAATTATATTAGAATACAAATTGTAATTAGATATTTTTTTATGAAATGAGGGAGAAAGTTAATAAATATAATTTAGTTTATAGGGGATGGTGTTTTTAGGGGTGTGGAAGAATTTTTGGCTGTGATAATTTATTAAAGTGTGAATAGTTTCAATTTTTAGTTCATTGTGTAATTATGTATTAAGAATGTACCATGGAGCATGAAGAATTTTACGGATGAATTTATTCTGGAGTATCTCTAGTTTTTTATTATGTAATAATAATAATAATAATAATAATAATAATAATAATAATAATAATAATAATAATAATTCAGATGGAATGATAGGTTTGCAAAGTGTAAACATTTTGGCTTGACATTTTGTCATATTAATTTTTATTTGCTAATTTGTAGCCCAGAATGTGTAAGTATAAGGTCGGATTGTAATCTATCCCTAGCAGTTAAAATATTTTTATGACTGATGAAGATACTTTAGTCGTAAAACGTCACAAAACAACAATTATTGTATTTGTAATAACAGTTAAACGTCTTCCTTTAAATAATAGAATCACTTGACAGTAATCATATTAAACTCATCAAAATTACTACACAAGAGAGTCGCCATCAAGATCACAAAGGAATATTAATGGAAAGGATTACTCGGTTGGTCGTGAACCGATACTGCTAATTTGCCATTACAAACGTAAGAAGAGATTAGGATGAAGAATTTCAAATTACATACATTTACATAACCCTTTTGTATACAGTGTGAGTCATGTAACTTCAGCACTTCCTGCAGTTTTTGAACGGTTGATGTTATTGCAATGCAGTTTTAACGGAAGTGCATGAAGGAATGGGGTTAATTGATACATGTACTAATTTCTATTTTATCAATTGTGCTTCACGAGGTATTGAGGTAACTTTGTTTTGTTTTTTCAAATGGAACAATACACATTTTTTAGTCTATCGTGATGAGCGTAAAAAGACGAATCCATTGATATACATATTGTAATATGTTGATAATATTTTTTTGAGTAATTTTGATTACCCGCGCGCGCGTTATGAGGGCAAACGCTGCTTCAACTTATCTGACGGACTGTTACGTTAAAAATAACCGTTAAACAAGAGTTAAACAAAATTTACTCAGAAAAATGCTTATCTAACATATGACAATACGTATATCGTTGGATTCGTCTTTTACGCTCGTCATGATAGACTAAAAAATATGTGTAGTTCCATTTGAAAAAATAAAGTTACCTCAATATCTCGTAAAATAAAAATGATAAAATAGAAATGAATACATGTACCAATTAGCTTAATATGCCTTTCCTCATGCACTGCGGTGAAAACTGTATTGCAATAACTTCAACCATTCAAAAACTGCAGGAGGTGCTAAAGTTACGTGACTCACCTTGTATAATTACAAACAAAATGTAATATTTGTTTTTTTTTACTTACAAAAAATCTCAAATACTATTGGCAGTAACTACATAATAGCTGCACTCCGGCCTTTTATGTGCCGCAATGTGGCGTTTTTTGGATATCTTTGTAGCCAAAAATATCGGATGGCGTGAAGCGGTGATGGCGGCTGTTATCACCTGTGTTTGGTGGACTTACATCATTGTGTTCACCGCGCTTAGTTCCATCTTCTACTTGTCGCAACCCATGCTTAAGCCTTAGCATGTCTGTCAAACGATGTTAACCAACAGATCAGCAGAGGACATGTGGATCATTCTCCTCTATTTCGTTTATAGATAACGCTCGAAAACTATGATGCGAGTATGACTTGAAAGAGTAATTATGAATGACCAAATATGCGTATTCCATATACGGAACTATAAATAGTGATTTTGTTTGCTTTAAAGCAGACGTGCTACATCTTGCACGACATATCACTGGTTTGTGATAACTGGTGCATAACACTTATAAATTCCAACTTTTTGTATTCTTTCTTAGATATTCATCTTTCTAAATAGTGTAATTATTAATTGCTGAAACGTTAGTCGCTCGTGAGATTTGAACTTCGTCATTCAGTATACCTGAACCACTTATTTCCGTCCCAAGGTACCCGAATTTCATGATTTCTCAACAATTTTTCCTTCTGTTAGCAGTTTGCACATTCATGAAACCTTATTTACAGTGTGAGATTTCATTTTGAATGCATTTACTCACATCTCGTGTTTTTTTTTTTAGTTTTTTACGAATCTTTAGAGGAGCCGTTGAATACTTTCCCTTTTTGCTTTCAAGAACGCGTCATCACCATTGCCTATAGTAATAAAATTCTTCTACGACATTCTAAACCAGGCTTTACTCTTACATTGGGGATTACATTGTCCAATACCAGGTTAACAAGAAGTTTCCCTTAAAATCTCCTTGTCTTCGTTTATTGCTGTTTATAGACCCGCTGCTTCAACATGTTTAATTCTAGCTCCAGTGCCTGCACAGATTTTGAATTCATAAAATTAAACCGTTAGATGTGTTCTAAAGTTTCCATGATGTACTTCTGCTGGAGCATACGAAAACCCTTTTCTACGCCCTCAATTAATGTAATAATGTTTACTCAAATGACTCTTCTGCAAATTAATTAACAACAAATACAGTATACTCGCAAGACTGGTCGATGAGCTAAGCATTAGAATTCGTCTTGCATATCATTTCTATTAAAAGTCAGTCCAAGAAACTTAAAGCTAATCTTCTTTAATAATTCCACCTCGTAACAACAAATTTCTGATTACATTGTTATCTACAATATATTCTGATTTGGAGATATTTATTGTTAGTCCCCCGTTCTGGTAATCTTCAAACAACTTAAACATGTAATGAATTTCATCTGCATCCTCTTTCATTATCATCTGGTCGACAGCACAAAGCAAAGTGAACAGTATATTAGTTCCGATTTCAATTCCCATATTCGCGCAAGTTCTCCGAGCGAAGTAGCTCAGGGCATAGCGCGCTGACTTTGCATTCGGGAGGTCCGGGTTTAATCCCCGTGCCGGCCATTCCGACCGAGATTTTCGTGGTTTCCCTAGGTCATCCAGGCGAATGCTGGGATGGATTTACTGAAACGCCACGACCACGAAACCGGCGTCGCTAGCCCAATTCGTTTACTACGTGAAGTCACGAAGGTTGAGCTAATTCGAGACATCACGGGTTCTCGGTTGGGTGACCGACTAGGAACCCCCCCATCTAATGGCGCCGAGGACAATTGCCCCCTATGGGATATATAATGTCTAAATGCAAATACAATTTCATCTCTCAAAAAGCCGCTGAAGACATAAGGTAACAGTTCGTGAAATAATTTGTCTCGCTTTTAAAATAGAGCTGCAGCTTTCCATTACATTCATCTTAGTTCCTGCAGCTGTGACGATAGAAAAGCTTAGACTCGCTAGAAAGGAGTCTATGCTAACCACAAGTCTACCTTATCTTCTGGCGAGGATAAATAAAGTAAAAACAGATCGCGGATCTCAGAACGCCGCTAAGAGGCAAAAGTTGGATTAATTCGACCCTACAACGCCAAATACACGCATACTAACATTCGTTTTACACATAATACGCTAAGCAAATATGAAACATTTTTACCATTCGTAAGAAGACTTAATAACACAATCCTCAAACTGTTACACGATTAGAGAGAAAATATTACCCCTAATCAAATATCAAATCTACCAAACAGACTTAAGACGAAAAAATTAAAGTTCGCAGATTGATTCAGAAAAAAGAGTAGGTGCCCATGGAGACAGCAATACATGTTACCACACCAACGAACTTTTTTTATTTAATATTTACGTGCGTTAGTCTGTGAAGCTTTTGGCAGAAGGTTAAGAAAATATACAATTTATTTTAGATTGTAGGAGTTGAAGGAGAAACAAAATGTAGCTAATGCATCATTCGAAAAATATATAGATTGATTTCCCATAGGTGAGCTTTACTGTTGATGAGAAATGCTAAGGAGGATGGAAGAAATGTTTCGGAAGTTTCCGTTTTATTCTGTTTCGGAGTTATGTTTACCTAGCTGAAAATGGAGTGCACACGGTATATGTTTTATATGAGAATAAAATTTTGTGGAGAGTTGTAGAAAATAATTTTTGATAATGCCTAATTCAGAATGTTGTAGAATGCCTAGTGATGGAGACCCTACCTTCACTATCAGAAACAATATCATCGGCATTGCAAACAGTAAACAATCAAGATTATGTTCCTAACATGAATTCAGAACCAAGTTATGCTTCATCTACTTTTTATCAAAATGTTCCAACATAAATGATTGTCAATCAACCTTCTCAAAACGTCAATACTTCACTTCCATCTTCAAAATTTTTCTGTAACCCAAACATCAAAAACCTTCCTTCTAGTTTTGCACCACCAAGTCAAATATCATCACCAACCTCAACCAGCAAAGAGACAACGCCATGACTTCAATATCCTTAATTCTCTTCCAATGTACACTTATTATAATAAACAAACACACAATAAGATTTAAAAATATTCCATCTGATTCTCAAGACATAACATCAGAAAATATTCCAACTGCAACTTCTATTCCACCGTTATTTATTCACAATTATGATAACCACGCCATCTTGATCTCTACAATATACAAAAATTTGCATCATAATAACTTCAAAGCAAAAGTTCAAGGTCAGTGCATTAAATTATTAGTTTATACAATTGAAGAGAACTTTACACTTCGACATGAATTGCCAACGAACTTACGAGAAAAACTTTGGGACACTTTTTCGAGAATATTTCGTTTAAATTTTTTTAATGCGTCATTATTGGTTATCTTATACATGAAAACATTTTGGATTCATTTCAGATAGTTTTGAGAAGACATTAGAGATGGTTCAAAGCTTGTGTGTGTACAAATGCAATAAACCTTTAAATTTATGATGTAAATATTAACAAAGCATGCAAAATTCGAAAAAATGCAAATGTATAATTTTTGAAAACTCAAAAAGGTTAATAAAATGTAACTTGTTCCTTATAATTCAGAATACTAGTTTCTATCCATTCGAAATGTTAAAAAAAATTGTAGCAATTTTTGAGAAATCTTGTTTTAGGTATTTTTGGGAAATTGCCACGACTTGGCTAAAACTTGCAAGATAATGTGAATTGGAAAATAATCTACCTTGGGGAAAATCTTTGTACGGTCTTGAGTATTGTGTTGAGTATTTTTCACTGACAAAAAACATAGATGAACAGACAAACGTTTTCGAAAGCATAAATTTTGGGGTATCAGAGACTCCTAAAGTGTATTTCCGTCAATTTCTCGCCATCGAATGTTTGTAGCATTACATACTTTACATGTACGAAGAAGCAATAAAACAGGAAAATAAGAACAATTAATCTCAGAAAAGTTTTAGATAAATTAGTTTTCTGTCTTGGTAACGGCCATAAGCAGACACAAAGCCAGATGTATTTGCGAATTGGAAACACTATAGAAGCTTTTCTCGGATGAAAAGGAATTCGGATTATTTATTGTCCCTTCCTGCAACATTTATCACTTTTCATCCGAGCAGCGCTCCTCCAATGGATGAATTTGAATCATATTAACTCAATGTAAAACGTGAAGAGGTTAAAGGATGATTTCTGGAAACGTTTCAACAAGTTTGTCAATTCTATTTAATGACTAAATACTGTTTTTCAATGTATTTTGTAATGTTGTATTGTTTATAAATAACGAAAAAATATCCCAATTTTTAACTTGAAAACACAATTATCTATACTAATGAAAGTAAATTCAACGACATGTAATCGACATCGATACCAAAAAATGTAGTATGATAGATACGAATTTTTTACTGTTTCTTCATGATTGTCGCAGTATACAAGCAAAGTTTGATAAATAGTAATACAACACAAATGCAGAAAATAAATAATTAAAAAAAATATATTTTAGATGCAACACGATCATTATTTTCCCTCCTCGCCTAGATCTCGTGGTACCTAATAAACTTCGCCAGAAGCCAGTAGCGATGCAGCAGAACAGGTAGGCCTACCTAATAGATTCGCCAGAGACCAGTAGCAGTTCATAAGATGCAAATTTTTAATAAGAAAGCAATGTAATGTAAAGGAAAATGACCTCGAGTGATGACCTGGACCTGGAATGATGACCTGGACCTCAGTGCATTAACTGATGTCACTGCAGCGCCTCTGACCAGGAGGTCCTAGGTTCGAGTCCTGGCGGTGACAGGATTTTCGACACTAGCTTTTCAGCTAGGTCGAATTCAGTCGCTGTCTGGAGGAGAATTCTAGCGGCCGGCTGCCCTGATCGGTAGTTTTCCCTGGTTTCTCCGATCAACACCAGGCGAATGCCGGAACAGTACCCTACCAAACGGGCCACGGACAGCGCGCGATCTGTCCTCCCTCATCCTTGTCATATCCTCTTCCCTTACACACACTTACACTAACATGCACTACACTACCACATATTCCGGGAGACAGGTCGGGAGCTTAGAGCTTGTCCCGGCTGGAGCGGTGCCTCGCTGGTGGGAGAGACCTGGTTAGGGGGAAACCCACTAGCCGACGGTAGGTCAGCGCCGGATCTCGCCATCCAGCAGGGGAAGATCACCGCCATCTCCCGAGAATAAAACATGCACTTAACTAACGGGACTAATGACCAAAGCAGTTGACGTGCCCGGAAACAAGAAAAAATCAATCAACCAATTAAAATAAAATGAAAGAAAATTATAGTATTTTTTAAAAACTTGAATCAATTACATTAAAAAATAATAATCGTAAATACCGTGATTTATATATAGTCTATCTTTCTCCTCTTCTCAAGGATTGGTTGTGAAGAAAGCCCAGGCAACGCCGGGTATGTTGCTAGTTTATTATAACTCTTGCTCACACCGTAGCATGGACCGAAAATAAAAGGAGCGTGGGCGGTGACAGCGACGGGTAGCCGTCTCCGCGACGCGATGCGAGATAGCACGTGATGAAAGATGACACGCGCTCGGTAGCGCACTCTGCTCCGAGCAAAGGAACAAATAGGCGCGACCAGCCGCTCCCGGTCACTCTCGGAGCCTGCGAGCGCCACCATCTTGAATAATTTGCTCGCCCTCATCCTTCTTGTCTTATCTCGCCGGCGGGAACATATGTAAAGTAGCACCTACTATTTACAGGACACGAATTGTTTCTGGATTATCTTCCTATGCTTTAAAGCGGTGCAGACATCTGTAGATTGAAAAAATGGTTTGTTCTACGTCGCAATCATGCTGCAATCTCAAATACCAACGAAGTCGTACCTGTGAACACACTATAATATTCTCGTTATTGCCGAATGGTTTTTGTGTGTTTAAACGCATTCATTTAAATTAATACCTACTGTAATTTCCTCCTACTGTAATTTTAGTATAATACTTTGAAAAATTCCTAGCCATAAAAACAGTTCATTTATGGCATTGGTAACAAATAAGAAAATTAGCCGAAGAGAACAAATGATTTTAACAAGAATTCGGACGGGACATTCAACAATAAGTCATCTTCACCTACTACAAAAGAATCCCCCCCGAACTTGTGATGTATGTAGTTGTACTCTAACTTTGGACCACATCAGTGAGTCAAGTCCCACGTTTTCCTTACAGCGACAAAACCCCTTGCGGAGACTGGACGTTGGTGCACTGTTGTATTCCTTTGCACATCAAGTGGTTAATTTATGGTTTAGCAGTGAATTGTCGTTGGCATTTAAAGAATTGAAATAATTCAAGACGTTGTCAGTGCCAACAATATTGTTTACTTCAATAAGAGCAGCTTTCGATGGCTTAGCCATCAACATCAATTTTCTGATACTAGAAAATATAAATAAAAACATTAGAATTAACAAAGTACGAAAAGTAAATGGTTATATATTACATAATTTTAATTTTAAAACATCTTAAGAAGTGAAAAGAAAGGAAGAATTAAAGAAAAGAAAGAAATAAAGATGGAGACGGAGAGTTAGATCATTTAATAATACAGCAATGTGTAAATCTAAGCAAAAAAAGTGAAATAAGCATGCAAAATTCGTAACAGAAAAATATATACGAAAAGTAAGGTAAGCCGTTTCTTACCTGCTGTCCGGAAGCCACAAAAACGACAACGTGGGTTCGGGCGGGCCCGAAAAAAAGGGAGAGGAGAATTCTAGCGCCTGGCTGCTCTGATCGGTAGTTTTCCTGGTTTCTTCGATCTACACCAGGCGAATGCCGGAGCAGTACCATAAAAAAGGGGCCAAAGGTGCGATATTTCCTTCCTCTTCCTTGTCCTATCCTCACCCCCACACACACTTACACTAACATGTGTAATGATCCCGCTATGTGCCGGAAAAAGAAACATTATAACCTTTTTAAGTAGTAATTAAAACAAGCAAACAAGTGAAGGTGGAAGGGGTAAGACGTAAATTTGGAAATATTATTCGTATTTCGGTAAAGACGCAGGAACGAAAGTGTGGAACATTTAGAACATAATTTTATAAACCATGTTGGACAGTGTTGGAGTACAAAACTTGCAGGATATATTTATTTTTGAGCAAAATTCCAAATTAGTAATGGTGTGTCGTGGGAGGAGAACGCCGTCACATGTTTACAACATGACGAGCGGCGAGAGACAGTATTTTGGAAAATAAAAGGAATCCCCGTATAAATTAAGAAGATACGAAAAATATAAACATTTCGGAAATTATGCAAATTTATGAAAACATTGGTGTTATGTGTAATCAATAGAAAGGAAATAGAACTTAAAAAAGTAACAGTGCAAGGCAGGACCGTCGACTGTTTTGAAACAGACGTAAATTTGGAAATATTATTCGTATTTCGGTAAAGACGCAGGAACGAAAGTGTGGAACATTTAGAACATAATTTTATAAACCATGTTGGACAGTGTTGGAGTACAAAACTTGCAGGATATATTTATTTTTGAGCAAAATTCCAAATTAGTAATGGTGTGTCGTGGGAGGAGAACGCCGTCACATGTTTACAACATGACGAGCGGCGAGAGACAGTATTTTGGAAAATAAAAGGAATCCCCGTATAAATTAAGAAGATACGAAAAATATAAACATTTCGGAAATTATGCAAATTTATGAAAACATTGGTGTTATGTGTAATCAATAGAAAGGAAATAGAACTTAAAAAAGTAACAGTGCAAGGCAGGACCGTCGACTGTTTTGAAACAGCGCTTGGAAAAGTCGATGAAGCAGACAGACGATGATTGGACGTCTCGAGGTTCGGATGGAGACGCGATGTAAACACGGTAGAATTTTCTTTTAGACAAATTGAGACGTGTAGGAGGCGTAACAATTTTTAATTGTACAGTTTTGCTGGAGGATAATAGAGCCAAGCTAATTGTAAAAGTGCAACGAATGGAATTGGACACGTCGTGACTAAGAAAAATTGGTGCTAGTTGATGGTGCCGTGATACCGGACATCAGCATTTGACGTCGAAAGGGAAGTGACAAAAAAACTTTTGACTTTCTTAATGTTGTAGCAAGGTCAAGATTACTATATTTACTATATTTTTAAGGCAAAATTATAAGATTTGTTGTTTTAAAGTAATATTCCAAATAACTTCAATGAATTGACTATTATCAGTTTGCAACAATTAATAGTTATTTGAAAGGATCCAACCAATGAGTAATTAATTGCAGTAAATTTTGGAAAGTGCACTAATCATTATAGAAAAATAACTTAAAGATATAATT
This sequence comes from Teleogryllus occipitalis, assembly GCA_011170035.1. Lineage (NCBI taxonomy): Eukaryota > Metazoa > Arthropoda > Insecta > Orthoptera > Gryllidae > Teleogryllus > Teleogryllus occipitalis. Next base: position 97,625 of record BLKR01004198.1, on the reverse strand, counting down.
AGTATAAGTTTTAGCAGTGTTGTTTAATTTTCAGGAGTATTATATTTTATTGGTGTTATTCTCTAGCTAAGGTAGACATTTGAAAATTTCAATTACGAAGAAATAAATTCAGTTGTTATTAATCAGCTTTGAAAACGGAATTAAATTTTGTGTTTAATTAATGATAACAGGTTCCCAACAAATTATGAGTATTAGTTTTCTTACAACAATAATAGTATTACATAGCATCGTAGATTTTCACAGCCGGAGTCAATATGAGTAAAAGTTTCCGGGCTGGTAGGCCGTGGTCTAATTGGCATTGAAGAGCCAAACGTTTCGTCCACGTCTGCGGTGGACATCTTCAGTGGCGGCAGCGTCGTGGGGGTAGTCTCCGGGTCGGCAGCTGGCTAGCGACTGGTCAGTCGCTAGCCAGCCGCTGACCCGGAGACTGGTCAGTCGCTAGCCAGCCGCCGACCCGGAGACTACCGCCACGACGCTGTCGCCACTGAAGATGTCCACCGCAGACGTGGACGAAACGTTTGGCTCTTCAATGCCAACTGGACCACGGCCTACCAGCCCGGAAACATTCACTCATAATAATAATATTATTCACGGTTTCTGTACAGGCCGATTCTGCGCACCCACGGATAAGAAATTTGTTGATGTGGTCACCTATTATTTATTAAGACGAACTAGTAAAGAAGTGAATGGATTTATATATTGTTTTGGCATTTTGGGGAAGAGAATAATAGGACCATGACACATGCACTACACTATCACACATGCCGGGAGACCGGTTGGGGACTTGGAACTTGTCCCGGCTGGGGAGGTGCCTCGCTGGTAGGAGATACCTGGTTACGGGAAAACCCTGTTAGCCGGCGGTAGGACGGCGCCGGATCTAGCCGTCCAGCGAGGGAAGATCTCCGCCGCCTCCCGAGCAAAAGACGCACTACGCTTACTGGACTAATATAAGGACCATAGTAGTTGACGCGCTCGGAATCATGAACAATCAATCAATGAACAAACATAGCCGGGCGGAACTAGCGAGGACGGGGCAACGTGAGATATGGAAGAAGTGCGAAGCTCGCAGTGAGGAAGAATATTTTTTTTATTTAACATAAATTTACAATATATTTTTTACAAAATAATAAGTAAATGTGATGTCTATTGTAGAATTAGTATAACAATGATTAGTAGTGAAGGTATCCCATCGGTATTCTTCATCTTCTTCTTCATACTATAACAAAATGCAATATTATTATTATTTTAGGTTGACTGCAATTGTAATTGATAATTTTATGGTGATAATGTTTCAGTTACTTGTTGAGTATCTGTATGGGAGTAGTATGGGTGATGTTCTGGTTAGACGATGGATATCTGCACTATTGTCAAGGAGGTTGAGGGCTAAGCAATTTGGATGGTTTTCAAGACGCTGGAGATAGTTTGAGCTGATTAATTCTATTCTTTCTAAGACAGTGGGCATTTTTAAGTCTTTGTGTAATGCTGCGTTAGTGATGAACCAAGGAGGAATAAGTTGGAGCCCAACGGGTGGGTCTGCCAAGGAAAGAGATCGCACTGGATGGGGAGGGGACTGGGCATGACAAGTTAGGAAAGGTCAAGGTGGAACAGAATATGGAAAGGTGGGAAAACATCATGCATAAAATTCATTCAATTTTTCTCTTTAATAGACTATTGTGGTTAATAACTACCCAGGAAACACGGAGTAATATATATGTTGAATTTTTGCAAATCAGCTTCACTAATTTGCTCAGAAACATTTCTTAATATCCGTAAAATATCAGTGACTACTAATTGGGTAAATATTAGTGTTATTTTATTTTATTATTTGTATTTATTATTGGTGTTATTATTATTTTAAACATTTAAGCACATAATAATAATAATAATAGTAATTATTATTATTATTATTATTATTATTATTATTATTATTATTATTATTATTATTATTATTTTGTTGCAGAGAAATAACATTTACGATCTCACATGTTTCCAATTGAATTCGTTTCTGTATTCTTTTAAATGCTTAGTCCAATAATTGTACTAAGTATTTAATTATTAACTGATTCGCATCTTGGCGAACTTAAGAGCAAATGGTAAAATTTCATCTCATCTTCCTGATATCTCGAATGTCTAATTGTAGAATCAAGATCTCGGACGTTTCCAATAGAACACACCACAAGTAAATATGAGACGTTTCCCACAAAACGTTTCCGCATTGAAGTAACAATCAAATATTTGTAATACACATGATAGTTCTATTTCCTTCCCGACGTATCAAAATATGGTGATATCAATAAAACAATATGAAGGCCCGACCAAAATTTGAGCTGACTCGTTGAGGGATAAACCTAACTCTTTTTTAAGAATAAGCAAAAAATTAGAAAGCAATGATTGATTTGATTGATTAGTGATTCCGCGCGCGCCAACTACTGAGGTCATTAGTCCCGTAAAAATAAGGGGCATGTTTTTCATCGGGAGTTAACGGTGATCTTCCCCCGCTGGATGGCCAGATCCGGCGCCCACCTACCGTCGACTAGCGGGGTTTTCCCCTACCAGGTATCTCCCACCAACGGGGCACCGCCCCAGCTGGGACAGGTTCTAAGTCCCCGATCTGTCTCCAAGCATGTGTGGTAGTGTAGTGCATGTTAGTGTAAGTGTGTGTGTAAGGGGAGAGGATAGGACAAGGAAGAGGAAGGACAGATCGCGCGCGGCACTTTTGTTAGGGTACTGCTCCGACATTCACCTGGTATTGATCGGAGAAACAACGGAAAACTACCGATCAGAGCAACCGGCCGTTAGAATTCTCCCCCAGACAACTGGATTCCATCTAGCTCACAAGCTAGTGTCAAAAATCGGGATTCGAACTTCGGACCTCCCGGTCAGAGACACTGGCATCAGTGGATGCACTGAGCCACTGCTCCCGGTAGAAATCAACGAATACGGCAGAAGTTAAAAGAAATGAAAACCATCTGGCAAAATCATGGTCTGTCTGTGGACTCTAGACAGTCGAAAACGACGAGTGTTCCGTGGCGGGGTGGGGGGTGGGTGATGGATGTGCGGGGACGGGCCGTGGCCCGTGGTCCCTCGGCACCCCACAGCGTCTGGAATTGGCTGGTCGGCCCCCGCCGCGCCTCCCTTCCAACCCCCGCTTATCCCCTCTCCCACCCCCGTCCCCCAAACCGCCTCGCGCGCGCGTGTGCGTGCTCTTCACGCCTGCAAATTAAACGCTGTATCGCCGTCTCCATTACATAAATCGGACGCAGGCGGCGGCGGGAACGGCACTTTCTGATGACGTTATCGGTACTACAGGGGTTATGGCAGCAACGTGTGAGCTCATGAGGGTTCTTTTCGAACAGTGATGTTCTCGTCATTGATGGATAATACTAGGGAACCAGATTTTTACTTCCAGGAAGGGAGAGAGCGCAACATATTCAATTTTATTCATAGATTACGAATACCACAATAAAAACGTCATATCACGCCAACAGTTTTTTTAAATACACCATATATTATACCGTATCATACCGTATTTTTCTATTAATACAAATACATTGTACCTCTTAAGATATGTAGAATCAATACGCAAAAAATATATTTAAAAATAAAATAATTGCTCAGTTCATCTATGCCACTTTCATTAGATATCAACAAAATTAGGCTTTCGTGTTTTCTTTATCTTCTCTATTCGAAGATTGCCGTTTTATTATATAAAATTTTGGTGCAGTATAATCGGAGTGACAATGTGCAAATTAGTATAAGATTTCGTTTATTTCAAATACTAAATATGTTCATATCTTGTGAATCTTGCGTGATAGAAACTTTTTTAATAATTTTTGAACTCAGCGTCACCGTTTCCTTGAAATCACTTACTTTCATCCTGGTGTTATGAATTTTTTTTGTTCCCTAGTGTAATTCTAGGGAAGTTGTGTAAATATCTTCACACTTGAACGTCAGGACAAAGAAATAACTAGACATTCATTTACATTATAAAAAACACAACAAATGCAGACTTCATTCTTGTGCAAGTATATCTGATTCATCAATGTGTTTACGTTTTAGTAAATGTTCCAGATTCATTGATAAATGGATGATTGAAGCACAAGCAATATATTCGTTTAAATACTCTATTCTTTCGGAACGTAAATAAGTGAAGAACACAACGTGAAATAAATTATACGGCAGTGGATGACAGGTTAAGGATATAAATGAGCATAGAAACTTAAAAATCTGTCAATGAGAAATACTTATTTGCATGCCTTAAAATGGGCGAAATTATCCGAATAAGTTGTTTGCTATTTTTTAATCAATACATTCTAATTACTGGCTTAGTTACATTTTTATATACCACCACTAGTAAAATCATTTGCTTTTAGGGCAAGCTCAATTTTTAGCACTCATGCTAAAAGTGAGAGATGCTCAAATGTCCAGATAAAACTGAATACAACAAAGAAAACAAAATACTTTCATCTGATCAGCTACAACTGATTTTAATGTAACGTATTACTGAAGTGATTTGTATAATTGAGTTAAAATAAAAGGTAAGTCAGTACCGCAGTTTAAAGACAGTGTATGACACATGCTTTTGTTTTGTTAATAGAATTGCACCACTCGGCCTGTCGCCCATGGGTCACGTTTCCTACTCGCCAAATGACATGTCAGTTTTAACACTCGTATCATAATATAAGTTTAAGCTAGTGGATAATAATGTTAAGCTTTATTGCTTGAGCACATGTATTGAAAACGTCAGGAGCGAGTTTTTTAGTATGTACAAATGCAATAAAGCAAAATTACAAACAAATTGCATACGGTATTTTTTTATAACAGCAATACAAATTGCATATATTTTTCAATTTCAATAAAATCAATATAATTGTATATTGCGTATATCTTTTGTATACCAGCAATATAAATAAGTGAATAAAACTTAATTTTGCAAAACAACTTTCTTGTGACGTCGCGGATATTTGGCATCTGTGCGAGAAAACGGTGGTCGGCTGTTCCGTTTGCCCTTACCCCTCCACAATTCTCTAGCTGCAATTGGCTGAACGTGTGATGACGCAATTATTCGTGCTGTAAAAAGCTAAAACGTCTTCATTTGGGCCATAAAATGCCCGATGAACGATTTCTTGCAATATAAAAGGTCGTTTATAGTGCTAGTATACAAAAAATGACTATTTTGTACTCCTAGTTTGGTGAAACCTGTTACCTACCTGATACCTAAGAGGGCACCGGGTGAGGTTGGTCAGTGCATCAACTGATGTCACAGCAGTGTCTCTGTCCTGGAGGTCATAGGTCCGAGTCCCGACAGTGGCACTATTTTCGACACTAGCTTGTCAGTTAGGTCGAAATCAGTCGCTGAGTGGAGGAGAATTCTAGCGACCGGCTTCTCTGATCGGCAGTTTTCTGTGGTTTCTCCGATCAATCCAGTACCCTAACCAATAGGCTACGGACCGCTTGCGTTCTTTCATTCCTCTTCCTTGTCCTATCCTCACCCCTTACACACACTTACACAAACATGCACTACACTACCACACATGCCGGAAGACGGGTCGGGAACTCAGAACTTGTCCCGGTTGGGGCGGTGCCCAGCTAGTGGGAGATACCTGGTTGGGGAAAACCCCGCTAGCCAACGGTAGGTCAACTCCGGATCTCGCCATCCAGCGAGGGAAGTTCACCGGCACCTCCTGAGGAAAAAGCATGCACTGCACTTACGGTAATAATGATCTCAGTAGTTGACGCACCCGAAATCACTAAGAAGCAACCAACCTAAGAGGGTAATGGGCTTGTGGGCACTCCACTTGCGTGGGTTTTTCACGTGACTAGATTGGGCGCGAGCGCCGTGCGCGCTGGAGGGCGCGTGGTTGCGCACGCGGCGGCCACTGCGCAGGGCACGTGCGCGCCCGCGTGGCGCAGGCGACGGGACTTCCGCCTCATCACGCGGCTGCTCGCCTGCTCGGACTCCGCCCCCAACTGTCCAACGCGATGCTCCGCTACTGCATAATTTCTGTCGCTTAAGTGAGAAAGGTAGAGAAAAGGGGAGAAAGGGAAAGAGTGGAAAGGGAAGTTGGGTGGAGGGAGAAAAGGGGAGAAAGGGAGAGGGAGAAGAAGAGAGAAAGGGAGAGAAAGAAAAGGTGAGAAAGGGAGGGAGAGAAGAGGAGAAGGAGAAAGAAAAGGGAAGAAATGGAGAAAGAGAAAATGGGAAAAAAGAAGAGAGAGAAAAGGGGAGAAAGGGAGAGAGAGAAAAGGGAAGGAGGGGAGAGAGAAAAGGAGAGAAAGGGAGAGACAGAAAAAGAGAGAAAGGGAGAGAAAGAAAAGGGGAGGAAGGGAGAGAAAGAAAGAAAGGGAGAAAGGGAGAGAGGGAATGGAAGAGAGAAAGAAAGGGATAAAGGAAGGGAGAGAAAGGGAGCGAGGGAAAGAAAGAGAGAAAGGGAGGGAGAGAAAGGGGGAGAGAGAAAAAGGGAGAAAGTAAGGAAGAGAAAGGGAGAGAGAAAGTGAGAAGGAGAAAAAAGATAGAAAGAATACTCTTTCTCCAATTCTGCCTCTCTCTACCTCCTCTCCCTCTTTCATCTCTTCGTCTTCCTACCCCATTCCCCTTTCTTCTTTGTCTCCCTTCCCTGATCATCTCTTCCCTCACTTTCCTTTTCTCCTTCTTCCGTTCCATTTTTTCATTGTCTCCCTCTCTCTATCTATCTACATTTGTATCTTCCTCTTATTCTCATTAAATGTCAGACGAGCGATGAGTTTTCGTGCGTTCAAGTAGCTGTACGTCAGAATCTAGCTAGATAGCTGGGTCGAGTTTTAGTGGTCAGCTGCTCTGATCCGTAGTTTTCGGTGATATTTCGCGTCAACACCAGCGAATGCTGAAGCAGTATCCTAACAAACGAGCCACGGACGGTGCGCGATCTTTCCTTCCTCATCCTTGTCCTATCTTCGTCTCTTACTTACACACACCCAAGCACTACACTACCATGCCGGAAGCTTAGAACGTCTCCCGGCTAGGGCGGTGTCCCGCAGGTGGAAGATCCCTTGTTGGGGAAGACCCCGCAACCCGATAGGAAGGTCGGAACCGTATCTCACAATCCAGTGAAGGGAGATTACCGCCACTTTCTTAGGAGAAAACATGCACTACACGTACGGGGCAAATGACCTTAGCAGTTGACACAAATCCCGAAATCACGATTCAATCAATCAATTATACTTAAGTGATAATTTAGTCTTTAACGGTTATCGCATATTCGCAAAAAAAATCCTAACACTTGCCATGCATAATTACTTCGCAAAATCATCAAGCTCCAGCGTTTTGTTGCAGTAAGGTCTGCCCGTAAACATGTTGCAATATTAATTTAATACGTCGATAAAGAGAACAGTTGTGTATTCCGAACAACTCAGTGAATATTGTTCTACTTCTTCAAAAGATGTCATGATTTCACTATATGAGAACCAGAATTTTAGTAAAAGTCCGAAATCAACTGTATTACTAGTTTCGAATATACATTTAAACTGACGGAAAGCCAAGTAGCCTCTGCCAATGTGCGAAGTTTTGGTAGGCTCTCAGGAACTCGTGAAAAATACAAAAACAATGAAACAGAGCAAATTGGACTGAAAAATGAATATATTTGTTGTGTTCTTCCGCTACCGCCTACTTTTCCCTGTAGCGACGTCCAGATCCCCATATTCTTTATCTCCTGCTATCATATATACTGTTTTTTTAAGGTTTATAGTGAGATCCCATCTTTCATATTTCTCTTGTAATTTGCGAAACATATAACTTGCATCATCTTCTTCTCCAGCTATGACTACTTGATCATCGGCCTTGTCTTAACCCCTTATTCACTTGAAATTCTGGGGAGAGTCGTTTACCTACTTTGATAGAACTGTTATTATCACGATATAATGGATTGATAGCATTAATATAGGTTGGCTCGATACCACTTTCTTTCATGCTTGGCTATAACTTATTTAATGGCACTGTATCGTATGCCTTTAGCAGGTGGCTACCTGCAAAACCGCATCTGGCAAACTTCTGGTTATAAAAATTAAACTTGTAACGATACAGAAGCGTATACTCTCTCGTATTCTTGGCAACAGTTATGTAATATTATTTCACGGCCACCTTCATTCTACTAACACATTGGACAACACTTAAAAAACTCCGAATGAACCCAAGTGCAAGGGATCAAATATAAGCATATCTTGAAAATACAAAAGTGTAAATAAAAATTGCCTTTTTTCATTGAATACAGTGTTTTGTGTTGTATTCTTTCAAAAAGTTTAGCGAAAAAGTATTTGGTTTTGAATTCGAGCGTTATTTGTTGTATCCGCCGGTCATTTGTGTTCGACGTGTTAAAATGGTTTTAAAGTTGAAACGATTCTAATATAAGACGGAAAATTGACATGATATAATTCAAACTCGCTTGGAAAGGATAAATTGAACTAGTATTTTTAGAAAGGATAAATTGAATAATTTAAAGATTTAGGGAAAAATTGTATTAAGAAAGAAATCTCTTTATTGAATATTGAAAAACGTTCACAACAGCACATGTGCCATTAAATGCTTGTAAAGTAGTACCTGTGTGTGCTTGAACTACTCGTATTTTCTCATCATATTAGAAACGGTTGTGAAATATTATATAAAAATTGTTGACCAACTGAGTGTGTCTTAATGCAAGTTTTAATGCTTCAGCTGCCACTTGAAAAACTCCTAAACAAACCAAGCCCGAAAAATACATTTTTGTATATCAAAAGTTTAAATGAATATAGCTTTCTGCATTTGAATTCAGTGAGTACATGTAGACAATTATCTTTGAACACAATTGCATTCAAGATGCCCGATGGATCTTCTGAACTTAAATAAAATTGTAGGTAATAATACACAAACCAGCGACAGCGCCGGCAGTGGCGGCGATGATGCTAATGCATATTGTTGCTAGCGGGGCGTTGTCAAAGCAACAAAACAGTGGCAGAATTTTTGACATTATACGAGAATAAAATTAGAATGTTCTTGACGTTTGAGTACGGAGGTGGGCGATATTGCCAAATATTTCGCGCTCTACCACATGCTCTCAACACTAACTAGGCAAACAGAAGAAAGGAATGTTGAAAAACTCCTAACAAATTTGTTCGTAACATTTGTAATATTTGTTTGCTCGTAACATTTGTTCCCTAATTTTAGGTGACAACAATGTGCAAATGCCGAAGCTTCTGATTCGCTGTTCCCTAAGTTACGGTGCTGGCGTCATCACGTGACCAAGAAATATCAACTACATTCTAATTTTATTTAGAACTTAACTACACAGGTCGAATTCCGCCGATGTCTGGATCAGAATTTTAGCGGCCGGCTGCTCTGATAAGAAATTTTGCCGTGATTTCTCTGATCAACACCAGACGAATGCCGCAGCAGTTTTCTAACAAAAGGACTACGAACCGCGCGTGATCTTTCCTTCCTCTTCCTTGACCTGTCCTTTCCTCTTACATACAGACACACTACACTACCACACATCCTGGGAGGTCTGTCGGTATCTGAGAGTTAGTCCCTCGTGGGGCAGTGCTCCGCTAGTGGGAGATACCTTGTTGGGGAAAACCCCTCATGCCGAGGGGCAGGTCAGCTACGAATCTCACTGCCAAGTGGGGAAGACCTCTGCCACCTCCCGTCATAAAAACATGCATTTCACTAGTGGGACTAATGACCTTAATAGTTGACGCGCCCGGAATCGCTAATCAATCAATCAAAACAATCGATGCTGGATTCGTTTGTCATATCCACTTCCGAATATAGCAAGACTCAGCTCTGACAACCTAATTTAAATGGTTCGAAATAAATAAAAATAATAATAATCATTATTATCATTATCATAATAATTGATCAGAATTAATGATAAATTAGTTATTATAAATTAATAATTTATCATTATCATCATGATAATAATAATAATGATTGCAAATATTATTATTATCATTATCATATATCTCATTATTATTATTATTATTATTATTATTATTATTATTATTATTATTATTATTATTATTATTATTATTAAATATATTGTTACTTGTTTTATCACGATTTACATGTTAAACTTCTCTTAGAACGCTGTTTCATTCGTTTTCATACTTACGAAAATTCTCTCATATATACCAATGATTACTAATATTTCGAAAAAATATATAAAATGATTTAAAGATCTATCATTGATAAATAGATCGCATGCAGAAATAAATCTCCAGCTCGAATATTAAAGGCGTAAGACCGATTCCAAAAAGCATTTAAACTTTTTCATCATTACACTCAAAATTACGCTAAAATCTCATATTTTACAAAAAATTGTACATGACCTTATTTAAAGATCTAATTTTGAGAAACAAATTTCATTACGAAAAAATCTCTATCATTAATATTATACTTTTGATTGAATTTTTGTTGGCAATTTTCGAAATCATACAGTTGGTTGAAAATGGGTCCCGTTAATTTTCTTTTAAATGACGCCTTACAACCAAACAAATCCATAGCTTCCTCGTAATTAATGTCTTCAAACAGAAATTAAACTGATATAGATTTCCCAGATAGCAGTATGTCCGCCAGTAAAGTAGAATGTCCGCGAAAAAGTTTCATTTTTGCTGCCAACTATCTTCAAAAATGTTCCAACTTCGTACCTTTGTTTTTGAAAAAGTTAATATAATGTGAAAGAGTAAATAAACGAATACTATTATAAACTGATTTGTAGATACAGCATGTATTACTTACTTCTAGTTTGTCCTTTCACATTGTGTACATTCGCTAAACATGTAAATTTGTGTGTGGCAAATAGTATCAAAGTTTTTAATCCTTAGTGCTAATCTTATCGAATAAAAAAAAGATAATTTTAAGTATATTGTAATAAATTGACAATTATTATAATACGTTATTTATTTTTCGTAACAATAAATTTCGTTTTCAATTACAGTTCTGTGTCTGAAATTTATCTACTTGCTAATCGGAGAGCAATATGTTATAACACCGCCTAAAACAAAGCGCGGGAAATTCAAATTTAATATTTCCATTTTTTTTCAATTTTCGAAAATACAGAGAGTGCGCCGCAAATGGAACCAGCATTTAACCGTATTTACCGTTTTTTGGTACACACGTGCAAAATATTTAAAGCAAAAATGTTGAACCGTTTCTGAGAAAATAATTGTTTAAAATTTTAAAATATCTCTGTTTGAAGCCAAATTTTGCAAATATACTGACATTTTCGAAAAATTGTATGTAATCTTATTGAAAAATGTTTTTAATGAACACATTTCATTAAGATAAAAATTTATCTTTATTATTGTAGTTGTAGGAAGACAGAGGAATTGAAGGAAAAAAATTGAATTATTGCAATTTTCCGAAAAATTAGGTATTTCAATGAAAATAAGACCTACAACATCCTCTTAAGCGTCTTTTACCCTTTATGATGACAAAATTTAATCAAAAAGTTTTTTTTTTGAGAAAAAAGGTGTTTACAAAAATCAAAAATTCCTGTGCTTCAAGCAAAATTCCGCGAAAACTACTAAAATCCTCCAAAAAATTGTACATGGCCATTTTTCAAAACGTGACTTCCTAAAACAGATTTTATTCATGGAAAATCCCCATCTTCAATATTGTAATTGCAAGAAAACACCGAAAAATATGAATTGGTGCAATTTTTGAAAAATAAGGGATTTCAACGAAAATGATACTTGCGCCATTCTCGAAAGCGTTTTTCCCGACAGCAAAATTTATTCAAAAAAATTGGTGATTTTTTTAATTTTGAAAATGTCACAGAGGGTACATGTAAAGTACCATTGCGTTCACCATAGAAGGACGGACAGACGTTTTGCTGTGAATAAATTTTTCGGTTTCAAGTATCCACAAAACATGGATTCTATTTACACAACATGTTGGAGAAAGTAATTTTTCTAAATTGAGAAACACGACTTATCCACTTTTTCGTCACCAGGGCCCGGCAATAAGGTTTTTCTGTTGAAAATTCGCTGTTTTTCTCACAGTATGAAAATAATTTTTCTATACTGCGTAAGCTCTAATGGCAAAGTATATACAAGAGTTCAATGAGACCTGCACCGAAACTTAAAGTGTTCAGTTCGGTTGTTCTAGAAAGAAATCAAAAACTTTGAAGCCATTTTTGAAAAATCGTATTGGTATTTTGTAAATTTGCATGTTGTAATTCGCTTGCATCAATTTTTTGTTTTATTTTCTTGTTATATCTTATTTTTGTTATATCTTCATGATATGATCACCATAGAGTTGACCAATTCTAGGTTTTAAACAAAAATACATTTTAATCTTTATTTCATATTATATTATTTGATACTTGCATCTTGAGTTTTTAAGTAACGAAAACTAAAGAACATTTATAAAAAAACGACTGGGTAGAGAATGGCTGCAAAAGGATAGTGACAATGACACAGAGGACGGTGTAAAAGGTAACACGCTCTCTGTTCTGACCATTTTTTCTCACCCCTTCCAGTGGTTGTTCATTGTGTACGGGTCATATGTGCACATTTTGAAATATGGCTCTAGTCTCTTCGATTGACGTAATGATTTTAGAACAATCAATATGCCATGTAACTGCCAGAGTGACGCAAATCATTGCTATGATGACTAACAGAATGAAGGTATCTCTTCCGGCGGAACGCATCACGCAGTAATTGTATTGGGAATAATGATAAGGTTGCTGCAACCGCAATCCATACTAAATTTTCATCGAGTAAAAAAGACAAAACGTGATCAATTTATCAAAGGTAAATAGTGAGTGAAATAGTAAATAAATGAGATCACTCAATTAAATGAAAAATTATAAAATTATTTGTAGCCTGTCTTGTCCATTTTAGATAATATTTAATAATTATTTTCGGAAAAGTAATATCTATGGTTTCGGACATAACATCCAATAATAAACACCGTTATACTTACGTTATAGGTAACTAACTTTGTAACATTCAAAAAATATCTCAGAAAACAAAATATCAGGAAACACAATTGCCAAGATAGTTTCCAATCCGTTTAAAAATGTAAGAGTGTGAAGTAGGCAGATTTTGATTTCGGAAATATCATGTTCTGATCAAACACGTCAAATCACGATTGATCAATCCTGATCAAATACGTCATAAGGCACAGTGCTTTGTAGTAATAGGCAGTGATTCTTCTATAATTCACTTTTTGCTTTTTTTCAAGCTGTCTCTTGAAACTGAATTATGTAAATTCCACTCGCATTTTTTTTCGATGTAGTTTTTTACTGACTTACAAAGAATAAACAATATTTTCTCTCTCGTCACCTTTTTTTGACGTTTGTTCAGCCATAATTTTTGCATATGTCTCCCCTCCCATTCAAAATGATTTTTCTTTTTCTTAAAGAATGTAATCCCCCATTGGTATCTCAGTAATGATATTCAAATGATAGGGTACAAAAATTGCGTAATAAATAATAAAATCGTGTAACAGTAAAATGGAAATAGCACTGGTGCCTAATTCTTCTCCATTTTGTTCAAATTAGACATATTTCGATCTATCCGCTGCGACCCTGAGAATTTAAAAGGATTCATATAATACCCTAAAGGGATACTTTATGTGAAAAACATAAGACTTTTTCATAAAATACTCAGAAACTACTCCAAATGATTTCTTAAAAACCCCCGGTCATCTACCGGGAGCGGTAGCTCAGTGCATCAACTGATGTCACTGCAGCGCCTCTGACTGGGAGGTCCTAGGCTTGAGTTCGGACGGCGGCAGGATTTTCGACACTAGCTTTTCAGCTAGGTCGAATTCAGTTGCTGTCGGGAGGAGAATTTTAGCGACCGGCTGCTCTGATCGGTAGTTTTCCGAGGTTTCTCCGAACAACACCAGGCGAATGCCGGAGCAGTACCCTACCAAACGGGCCACGGACCTTGCGCGTTCTTCCCTTCCTCTTCCTTGTCCTCTCCTTTCCCCTTACACACACACTTACACTAACATACACTACACTACCACATATTCCGGGAGACTGGTCGGGAGCTTAGAGCTTGTCCCAGCTGGGGCGATGCCCCGCTGGTGGGAGAGTCCTGGTTACGAGGACACCCCACTTGCCGACGGTAGGACGGCGCCGGATCTCGCCATCCAGCGGGTGGGGGGAATCACCGCCATCTCCCGAGAGAAAACATATACTACACTCACGGGACTAATGACCTTAGCTGTTTACGCGCCCGGAATCACTAACCAACCAACCCACCAACTTAGTCATCTACAATAAAGTGCGGTTATAAATTTGACAACAGTCCGATTTATATTAACACATTTGACCGTTCGAATATTGCAAAAGTTGAGCTTTATTCAAATTCCCCCCACACGTTTGTTAAAGTGAGTGTAAACGACGTTCGACGGGGAAAGCAGCCCCAGACGACCTCGAGGCACCACCTCTGCGATAAGGCGACCCACCTGGCGGGAGATCAAACGAAACGCTTCTCGGGACTCCTGAACAGCGCAGCCAGCCATTTTTTCACACCGCTACTGACAACACAAAATCTAAGGTGTCGTGACCGAATCGACAAAGACGAGTCCAACTTCAACAGTTAATTATTCACTGACTCTGAAACTTCTTCATAACAAACCTGAAATTCTTAGATCTTATTTATTGTATTCCTGATTGTTTCTATAACACCGTATTATAGCACTGTATCCCTTCCACCGCGTTATGAAATTGTAAATCTGATAATATTGAGAAAAAAATAATTTACAGAATTAATATATTGTTGTTTTAGTAAAAATGTATCAGTTCGAATGTCATTGGATTTATCAGATAAAACTTTAAAAGGAAGAAGATAAATTAAGCATTGAACTTGATAAATTAATTTTATTTATTGTTCTAATGTGGTCAATTGAACCAATAAGAAAATTAAGAGAAACTGGGAATAGAAGTGAAATTTTAACAGCAAAATTACTTTGAGGTGAACTTTAACATATTAAATTTAAGTGTCTACTCTGATACATTTCTCCCAAATAGAAGGCAAATATATATTAGTAAATTCTTTTTTCTCTACAGTATAGTTGGTGCTCGATTTTCTTCCAGCAACTTATGTTGTAAAATTAATTCAAAACAAAACTTAGAAATAAGTATTTTTTTGAGTTCATGAGTATTGTACTCTTTTCTAACAGAATAAATTGTAATAAACCGTAAGAGAAAGCGTAGTAATTGGAACCACCGAATGATGGGAGCTCCGTTAAATAACTTGAATTTCGCGCGCATGAAAACTAAGGTTGGCGCTGAATGTTCCTTGGAAAGCTTGGTTCTTCCTTGAATCGAGAGGTGACGCAGTGTCCTTCCGTTTGCTGAGGAGAGCACATGTTTTGTTTTCGACCGATAAACTGTAATTTCTTCTGGCATCAAACCAAACAAGTAAGTTCTCATCATATTTACTATACTGTATTCAGAGTATTTTATCAGTAGGATGATACATATCGTTGAACTGGATATAGGTAGTTAAAACGTTCTTTATATTTTATAGCAATTATTGAATAGATATGTTGATGATTGGGTAATCAAAGTCATTTTGATGGAGTATTTTGAGCTAGGCTTCGATTTGCCTAGAAGAATTTCATTTATACATTTTCTGATTTTAAGTGGCAGACCACACCAGCTACATAGAACTGTATGCAAACATTGGGTGTTGTTTGTCGGGTTACAGAGAGCCATATATTATTGACACTTATATTGACACATATATTGACAATTATTGACACGAATCTCGGGTAAAATGGACTCTAGAAGTTTTCCAAACGATTCATCGATTATTTTGTGTTAACGCGTCAACTGCAATGGTCATTAATAGAGACCGGAAAAATATGTAGTATGAAACGTCAAAATATGTACATAAATATGTAATGAAAACAGTAAGAATATGTAATAAATATGTAAAATCGGATATAATATGTAATATTAAAATACATTTACATAATACGAACTTTTATAAAAAAATCCAACGTAAATTTTAAAAACAATGCAAACGGTTTAAAATTCATTTTAAAAGCACAAATATCACAAACATTTTGCACTATACAACTTTCCTATAGGTAGTTAAACCTTCACAAATTATCCAGGAATGTAGTTTAGCAGAGAGATTAGACGCAATAGCCATCGTTTAAACAGGCGATATCTAAGACCAGCAATCACTGCAGCATGGAATATTCTCATCGAAGTATCCCATGACAGCGATTGACAAAATTTCTTAGAAATTAAGGAGAAAGGTCGCCAAACGCGGCGACAATGATACTTTTCACACCTTAAGGTGGAAATGATTTGTCGCTGTCACGCTCTTCCCGCCACTGAGATAACTGAAACAGGCGAGCGGGATTCTGAGAATATCCGAGTGCGTCTTTACGAAGCATACCTCGAACAGAGTACGTAATAATAATGTAGGAAAAATTGCTGGATTCTTTTAAAATACTTCTTTTCGTAAAAATATGCAAGAAAATCAAAGAAAATTGATAAAATACAAAAAATGTGAAAATAGCGAAATAGTATGTAATATAGTGCCAAATATGTAAAAATATGTAACGAAAAAAATGGATATTGTGTTAGTACGGCGTCAATTCGCCAAGATCAAAATTTTGAGTGCGGTAAGTATAAGGACAAAAAAATGTAATTACATAAAAATCCTGTCTCTAGTCATTAATCACATATGTGCGGTGCACGTTTTTATCACAAGAGGTGACGGAGTTCTTACCCCGCTGGTTGGTGATAAGAGGCGCCGATTTACGTGAGCTTGCGGAATTTTTCTCATCTAGGCGTTTCCCACCAGGGGGGTACCGTCGCAGCCAGGCCAAGCTTGAAGCGGAATGTCGAGCACACTTGCTCGACAAGCTCGAAGCACACTAGTCGAATCTCTCGACATGTGTGGTAGTGTAGAAATATGTGAGTGTGAAAGTATGAAGTAACATTAGAAGAAGAAAGAGGAAGGAAGGATCGCGCGCGGTCCGTGGCCCGAATGTTAGGGTACTTCTGCAACATTCGCCTGGCATTGATCGGAGAAGCCACGGAAAACTACAGATCAGAGCGGCCGACCGCGAGAATTCTTCTCCAGACAGCGACTGAATTCGACGTAGCTATCTAGTTAGTGTCGAAAATCCTGCCACGGTCGGGACTCAAACCTTGAAGCTTCCGGTCAGGGGCCCTGTAATGACATTTAATGCCCTGAGCCACCTTTCCCAGTCAAAAGTTGTTCATACCGCTCAATCAAGTTCATGGTAGAAGCCAGATGAATATTATCCACAATATGTTTTTATTAATCTATTGTACTGTTTTAAAATTATCTCGATCATCACACTGGTAAGTGAGATATAAAGAAATACAAGGAAAATAGAATATTAAAAACACCATAATTTAGCATTTGTAGTGGCAATGACAAATATCTTGATTTGTCATTTTTAAGTGAGTGATCTGTCTGCTACGAAAATTAAAAAAATATAATAATAATAATAATAATAATAATAATGATAATAATAATAATGATAATAATAATGATAATAATAATAATAATTGATATTGATATCGGGCCATCAGGCCCGCTCTTCCGCCTAACCACATGTCAGATGCATACAAAGACCAAACACGTAATATTATATACAAATGTAAAAATATATTCATGTTGCAAGTAGTTAGTAGAAACCAAGTATAATTTAAATGCATCTCTTAAAAAGATAAATGAAATATTAAAATAGACACAGAAATGTGGCAAATTTTGTTTGACGAATTATAAATTCATAGACGGAAGTTAAAAACAAGTTGAGTTGAGCAGCATTGCTCCAAACATTAACGCGCTACGCGGCAGCCTGGTATTTACCCCGAGCGACTGTAATCTCTTAATACAGAAACACACCACCTCACTCGCCGCTCGACCCTGAAGGAAAACCCGCTAGTCGGGGAAAACCCACCAGGACGGCTGCGTCCTAATACAATAATAACTAAGCTAAAATTAAATTATATTCCGTTTTGCTCCAAGCGTGCCAGAAAAATTAAGAAAACTATCGAGACACACTCAGCAGCACCATCCGTGGCGTGGGCCAGTTGCGGCCGCGGTTGTGGCAGCCCTGACCCCGAGTTCAGCACTGCGCCGCGTATCAGACCATCTCCAACCTTCCCCGCCGCCTGCCCCTGACTAACAACCAGGCTTGTTATAACAATGATGCCAACACTCACCAACATTATTGATCGGTTCCTGGCTTGCCTCCTCTCTAAATCAATCTGTCTTGCGGCCAGAGAGCTCCTCAAGCCTAATATTTGTTTAGGAAACACATAAATAATTATCGTTGTATCTGTGCTCGGTCGACCGCCTCGTTACGTGAACGCCGCGGCGCCCAGTCGTGTCAGGCGTCGCGGCGTCGGCGTCGGCGACGCTCCGTTGTTTTAGACCCCACCAATAGCATCGCTGTTGCTTTTGCGTTCTGGGGACGCTTGTCATTGTCCAAAATAATAAGATGTAGTCTCTAAATCGATTGGACGTAGGGAGCTAGTGACTGCGACCCCTGTAAGGCGACTAGAGGTGTATTTTTTGTGCTAGGAGATGCGTATAAAATATTAAATTCATTAAATCTACCTAAAATACTTAAAATATATTAATATAACTCTCTGAACCGTAAATATATATATTGAAAATTGTTTCGGATAACACATCAATATAACAACACACTAATTGCTAGATAAAATGACGGTCATATTTACGGAAAGCCAAAAGAAATTTACAAACTAATGTATTATAAATCTTCAGGGAACATTATTACATTTTAATAGTTGTAGTAGTAATAATATTTACAGTAAAATAAAAGTTAACAGTATATTATATTTTTGATCCTTCGAGAGAACAATTAAAAATTTAATTTAAAAAATATATAATAATTCTGACATCAAATTTAATAACGTATGGCCTACAGGCTTTATAAAGAACATGATGTGTTTGCTCTAAGCTACAATATTGAAGATTGAAACAATTAGATTATTTTGGGCAAAGAGTGAAGGGAAGGAGACGTAATCAACAAGTCTATTGATCAAGTATCTTAAGGAGGAAATGACAAGATAAACGTGAGTGCTAATAAACAAAATTTTACTTTCGAATATATATATATATATATATATATACACACAGATTTGTCTGGAGTATTGTTCATTTTTGAGGACCCCAGGTCCAAGATATCAGAAGCAAAGTGTGCCTCTGTGTTACAGTTTTGTTCAGTTGCACTGTATCCCTGATCAAAAGGCATCAAATATTTGATGCAAGTTGAGAATGCGACAAATATTTCATCTTAGAATAGCAATTATTATCAGTAGTAAATCGGTTCATAAGGTGCAAGGAATTTTAAGAGACAAGTCGAAATATGCCCATTGAGACCTGGATAAAAATTATATCTTTACCCAAAGCTTTGTATTTTTCTACATTTGCTTTGCAATTTAATTTACTATTGTGAGTACTGAAATAGTTACCTTGGTTGAAAGTTTGTTCTACTTCTTTTTATAAGTAAAGAGTTGAACGAAAAACGAGCCATCGGTCGTGATTTCTTTAACTTGGTCGTTCAGACACTTTTCATTCTGATGCCGCCTAGAAGGATAAAAATAAGATAAAACTATTCAGATCTACCGAAAACTTCAAAAAACGCCGAACAATTTTTCGATGACTCGAACAGAAACTAAAAAAAAAAAATTCGGAGCAAGGATAAGAATCAACTCTTTCAATGCAAAGGTGAAACAAATATAATGTATCTTGAGTTATGAATATGTGTATCTGTTATGATTCTAGCTGCAGAATCTTACAACGTTACATGAAACTGTTATTTCATGGGTAACATATTCCAAGCGATTTCCTTTAAATAGTAACACGCCAGTATGCCGAATGCGATATTTTTGTGCACGTAAAATAACTTACCACCAAGTCACTCATCACATCACAAACCGTCTCTTTCTCCACAAATTCATGGATCGTTCGTAATTTGAACCCAGAGGTGAAAAGCTGCCCCTTATCGCTACGCAAAGAACCGCCATAGAAGCAAATCGATTACTGATGAAATGTTTTTTCTGCTTTGTCCATAACATCTTGGGAGTTTTTCCTGTAACGTATTTTAAAAATTTAAATGAGAAACCAATGGTTATTATTATTATTATTATTATTATTATTATTATTATTATTATTATTATTATTATTAAAAATTGGTACAGCGCGAATTATCGAAGTTACAACTATTTGAGTTTGATTTTATTATATGAATTAAGATAAATATGAATAAATGCGTTATTTATTCTAATACAGTGTTGTCCAACTGGCGGTCCGCGGTGCTATTTATTGTGGCCTGTGAAAGGTTTTTACTCAAAATTGAAAGCCTTTGCATCAGTGTCAGGCGAAAACATTGTGCGTCTAGCGCACGCCCCCTGCAAGGGTCAACACACCCTTAATGTAAAAATAGATTAAGTTTCGAGTTAAGGAATTGTTTTCTAGTAAATTAAGACACTCAAAATTGTCCCAATGTGTTTCTTTGTGTTATGTATGGTAATCTCTGATGTTAAGTATGGTTCCATCCCCCCTCCCCATCGTTTTAGAGTAGCCGGGCTACTGCAAAGATCAACGATTCGGGAAGTCAGGTGTGGATCGCCCGAGTAATGAAAATATGACCCACAACCAAAAATGAAGGTTGTAGTAATGGCCCGTGAGGCTTTGCAAGTTGGGCTATCGTGTTCTAATAGCATTGGTATATTTGATTATGAAATTGTATAAAATCAGCTGTACCAGTGCAATCACATCGCACAAAAAAAGCTGTAGAAACAAACTTGCCAAAGATATGTATATATACTACATAAAAAATTGAAAAATCGAAAAACCGAAAAATGCTTCATGTCATTCACTACTTATTCTTCAAAACGAATGAAATGAGCGAGTGTTTCATGTTTCTGAAAATGTAACTTAACGTATTTTTAAGTAATGAAAATGTAACTTTATTTTACTTAACGTAAAAAATTCTTATTGTACTATGTGACCTATTCACGATGAATGCCCGGTAATTGCAATATATTTGATTCATTAATGGAATTATAATTTTATTTATCATATGGCTTCTGTAACTTGGTAATTTGTACCTTGTTTCTATGACAATGGATGGGAAGCAGCTTCGCCCACCTCGCCAATTTCGACCTTCAATCTTGCTGCTGCTACATAGCGGCACAAGTTCGAACTCTCTTTGAATGATTATTTTTCCGCGTTAATTTTGCCAGTGGAACTCCAAATTTTTACAAAGATAATTTTACATGCTGTTCAATCATACGGCATGCGTGCATTATTCATTATTACATCCAAATAATCTGTCGGTTTCAGCCAGAAATCGAACCCGTGAACAGCAGGCTTCCTCGCTAGCATTTGATCTTCCACGAACATAAAACATATTTCAATGTAACAATGCCATGATATATGACTGATTGAAGTAACATTACATCGGTGATTTAATTATTGTACTTGTAAATCTAAACGAATGCCCATACTGATTCGAATCTTCCTATATTTAAAACGTAAGTAAAACAGAAATATCTTTTCAACAAAGTCAATTCTACATGCAATAAAAATATTGATATAAAATAATTTAAGCTTATTAGAAAACTTTTTGAGTTAAAAAAAATATTTTAAAAATAAATTTGAAAGTTAATTATTTCATCTAATATTAGGGCATAAATTTAGTTAATAATAATATTAGTGCATGGATATTTACTAAGACTGTACTCTGTTCAGCAAATGTAATGTTTCTAAAATGACGAACGTCATTTGTAGTAATCATAAGCATGATTAACACAAATAAACCACCGGAAGAAGCAAAGTTAATTACTTTGAATGTTAGTTGTGCGGGATCTTGTCGAAATATTTCATTCATTCGTCATGACGTAAAATATCCATAAAGAAAGAATGTATTCCACACCAGGATTCGAAACGATCCAGCGAGTAAACAAGTCGAACAGTAACCCGATAAGTTACTAATGTAAAGTAAATAACATCACTTAAATAGTAAACTACATTTTCCAATTACGCTTCGCACACGTCTTCGAAATTGGCATCCGTTTGAACGGCTCCTCGAGACGAGTGTCGTAACGAACCTATTGGAGGCGCTCCCATTCGGAGAGGTAGTTTATTTGCGGGCGGGTCGTAGGAGTGGCGGTGGGAGGGAGCGAAGGAGAGACAAAGAGGGAATAGGGAGAGGCAAGAACAACGCGCGAAAGGAACTCACGCGCATCAACTCGCTGAGGGCAGGAGGCACGTCAGAACACGCGATATACAGCTGTCGGCGCTCGTAAGTTCACTCACCGCGGGAGTTGTGTCAGGAGAATACGCGGAGGTGTGAAGGAAATACGTCCTCCAATGGAAATAACGATTGGTAATGTATGTGTTTTGAGTAATCTATGAGAGCAGGTAGGTTAGCGCGAGTTTGAATTGCGAGTGTGTAATTGAAGCGTCATGGGCTGGGAGGTTCTAGTTTGAGTCCCGACGGAAGCGGATTTTCGACATCAATAAAGTAGATGTGACGAACGAACAAAAGAACGATGCAGATGTTTGTTGTGTTCGCCTGATCTTTTGCGAGATCTCTTCGAACTGGGAGCATTTTTGTTAAGTTCGTGCTTTGAGGTTCTGGACTCTTATATGACGGAACTGTGTGTAGGATGAACACTGATTAGCTTCAGTGTCGGAGCTAGACAATTTTGGCCTTAGAGAAATGCTGAAACATAGCCCCCCCTCGGAAAAATGTGAAAGTTATATCTAGAAACGATATGAGTTATTTTATTTCAACAAATAACAAAAGTTAAGTTAGAAAAAGGTTTTGGAAATATATTTTAAATGAAAGTATTTAGTCATCAAGTAATACAATTTCCACGGTGAGTTAAAAAAATATTGTGGTTAGTTAGAGGTTAATAATTTTTTATGAAACACCAGACAACTGTACCGCGACTTATAGAATTATGATACCTATTTTATCGAGTTCTAATTTATTTTTCAATTTTTTTCCCCATCAGTCCCATCAGGCCCCGTGACTTTCAGGGCCCCAGGTGATCGCCCATTGTGCCAATGTTAGCGCCGGCACTGATGGCTTAGAATTGCAGAAGTTGCAAGTTCTAATCGTCCGATTGGACTGATCAAAAAGCTCTTATCTGCTACTGTGCATTAACGCCTTTTATAATTTGGTTTGTAAATCAAAGTTGATAAGTTAAAAAATTATACTAATATGCACCATTTAATTTCATACATCTGCAAATTCACAGAGGGGTCCAAAAAATGCATACCCTCTTTGACAGTGAATATGATTGGAACGGGAAGACATATGGCTGTGATTCTTGCTTGCTATTTCAGTTGTTCGGAATGTTTTGTTACACATTTTTATGTTTACATGTATTCAAAATGATCAATTAAACAAGCTCGATGCCGCTGAACTTCTGATAGAATGAACACATTTTTTGACCCCTCTGTAGTTCGCGCATTTGATTAATACTAATTATCTCAGGTATTTCTGAGTACGGTTAAATAATATATGATATTACTAAGGATATTCAAAACCGGCTTGTATTTTAGTTAATGACATATCAATACTTTCATGAATGACTGACAATATAAAGTTTATTAACACGTTCGTGCTAATTTCTCGTATAATATAAAAAATTGCAGTGTGGAGTGCAATTTTCAAGTGACCAATTGGCGGTTCGTTGTCACTGGCCTTGGAAGAAAAAGGTGCCAGGGCACTCCCCATCGCGATGTCTCGCACAGAGCTGCTCCGGCAGACCGACGAACGCCGCAGAGCTCATAAGCATACATCACCGCCCGTTTTACGAGGGTTGCTCCGAGAGACCTTCGAAAATTCATCACCGCGAGAAAATAATTGCTCGTTTGTTTTCTGGCCAGTGGTGGGAGAGGCTGCAGCTCTGGTGTGAAAGAATAAACAAAGGCGATATGAAGAGCTGAATACTCGCAGAGTGTGTGTAGGTTTCTCGCACAGACATGAAATATTATAAATACGGAAGACCAACACCCAGTCTTATGTCTAATGATTATTAAACCCAAGTATCATGTAGTATATTAATATGCTTTATAAATCTTTGTTCTGTATTTAGTTCAGTTCTAAAGCTCACACAGACACAATGTAAATCAAACAGCTCATAAGATAATACTGTTATGACTTCTGAGATGTTTATATTATAATTGTCTATAGTACATTAATTTCAATGACGAGACACATTTTTTTTCAGTTTGTTAAAATTCTTGTCACTAAGTAGCTTTGTAACGAAGTGATGGTTTTTAGAATAACTTAATGACACAAATAAGTTAATTATTAATTATCGACTCGAATGTCTCGTGAACAATGTGATAGAACTGTGTAAAACCTTTTACTTCTGAGTGTATTTTACTAAAACCTTCTTGAGTACAAACATAATCCAGGACTCCAAAAACGCCCCTCCATTGTGAATTGCATCACGTCAGCAGTACCTCCAGCGAAGATCATGTCTCGGGCGTCGTACAACGACCCACAACACTGAGACACAGCGACCTTTCAACATAAAGCTCTCGGAAAGCTACACGATCGCCAGTGTCCTTCACAAGCAGGCCCAAGTCCTATCCATGTCCACTACGACCAAGGTTCACCGAACACCTTCCACACCCTCTGTCCCAGATACACGCGCCGCCTCCAAAGACCCCAGACGCAGTCCAATACTGTCCGCTCCGACTAAACAAAGCTCTTCATCAGATGCTTCTCTCCGTATCTCCTTCCTTTGCACCTCTCTGTGACAAGAGATCTTATTATTATTTCTCTTCTTTTGGTTGTATAAACTTATGGATTGATTTCTCACTTTGTACTGCTTTCTTGATAGTTTTTTTCACATTTTAATTTCGTATTTTCGTTCCTAAATATGTTCCAGGTTTCCTCCTATATAACTAAATTCCTTGTGATGCCTTATATTTGGGACTCTACACCTCCTGTCATCTCCTCGCCCCTAGCCTCCTTGCGTCGACAAATTGCCTCATCCACCTCCCACGCCGACGCCGCGTCGCGCGTTTTCCGGAATAATGAACGCTCGCGGCGGGCGGCGCAGGCGACCGTTTCATCACGGCCCGGCGGCGGCGGCGGCGGCGAGCGCGCGGCACGGGGCGCCCGCGAGGCAACAGCGCGCCCTCCCAACTCCCCACGTCGCGACAAGGCACCGGGCGTGTTCAGAAATTTATCGCGGCGACGGCGCGGAGGCCCCGGCGCGGCGCGCAGCCGTTGTTCCCCGACGTCTCCATCGGTCCCGCCCGCCGCCCGCCGCACGCCGCACGCCGCGTGCCCGGACCGCCCTTCCGCCTGCCCGCCCTCCGGCGCCCACCCGCCCCGACCTTAGGACCACTAGCACGCTTGCTCACGCCCTGTCCGGCGCCCCGCCCTCCGCGCCTCCCGCCACCCCAATCGCTTACCCCGCTCGCCAGCACGCTCGCCACCCCGCTCGCCACCCCGCCCGCCGCCCCACCCGCCACCCCACCGGCCGCCCCACCCGCCACCCCGCTCGCCACCCCGCTCACTACCCCGCCTGCCACCCCACCCTCCAGACTGCCCGCCACCTCACCCGCCACCCCGCTCGCCACCCCGCTCGCCACCCCGCCCACCACCCCGCCCGCCAGTCTGCCCGCCACCCAGCGCCTGCCACCACCCCGCGCCTGCCATCCCGCGCCTGCCACCACCCCGCACCTGCCACCCCACGCCTGACTCCCCGCGCCTGCCATCCCGCGCCTGCCACCACCCCGCACCTGACTCCCCGCGCCTACCATTCCGTGCCTGCCACACCGCGCCTGCCATTCCGCGCCTGCCACCTCGCACCTGAAACCACGCGCCTGCCTCCACCCCGCACTTGTCAACCCGCACCTGCCACCACGCGCCTGCAACCACGCGCCTGCCATCCCCGGCCTACCACCACCCCGCGCCTAACACCACCCCGGACATACCACTACTCCACGCCCACCCCTTCCCTCCTCCGACACCCTGTCTGCCAACACGCCCACTTCCGACTTCTAAAACCAGCTCGCCCCTTTTCTCTAGGAGCTTCCATCGCAGATCTATTCGCATCCAGCCATCACAGGCGCCAACCCACTCAAACCCACCTGTTCGCAATACTCTCCAACTCCTCGCCTTTCTCTTACTAGCATGCTTGTTCGTTCCCAGTGCAAGTCCCCACCCAGTCACCCGTCACTCCTCTCATTTTCTTGGATCCGTTTGCTGCTCCTCTTCCTTAAGAGCTTTACTTCGCTGATCTCCCCGCTCCCGACGCTCATAGAGCCTACGCCATATCCCCACTTGCCTTCCGAGCACACTCTCCCGCAATATTTTTTTTTTTATTGCTTCCTAGCGACACGTCTTATAGCGGATCAAACCGTTCGCCATCCACTTCTGGCACTGAGATTAAAATCCCGGTCGATCCACGTAAATTTACAGTGATCAAAGCTGTTTCTTTCACAGTTTTTCTTGAGATTCTTTCGTTTCCTTTGCCGCAAATTTCACGTTGTTTCATTATAAATAACATCATTTTTTCACAATCAGCTAACAATCTACTCGCCTTTCGTACTCGAGCACCTTGCCGCACAGGATATCGCACGTTCTCCCACCATCCGTTCGTCCAGCAGTTCACCTTACTCTCTAGACTACTCGATCGCCCGGCCGTTAAATCCCCTTCCTCTCACCCGCCCTCCCATTCGTTGGCCTTCCAGCGCGCCTTCCCGTCCGCCCGACACGGGACGCGCTACACGACAGGCGGACAGCGGGCGCGTCGACCGACGGCGGCCGGGCGACACGGCAAGTGTACCGACACCCCGACTAATTGTACCATTAGTAAGGACAAGGCTAAGTTATGCGCGGCGGCCGCGGACGCGTCGCGGACAAGGAACCCGCCTGCCCGCCCGCCCGCCCGCCCGCCCGCCCGCCCGCCCGCCCGCCCGCCCGCGCGCCGACGGCCCTCGAGTTATGGGTCGATAAATAACGGCTGCTCCGAGGAGGTGACAATCAGGCAGCGGGTGATAACGAATCGCAGGCACACTCGTAAATACACACTACTTTATAGTGGACCGCGGCGAGTCGCGGCGTGGCGCGGCGCGGCGCGGCGGCCGGAGCCGGGCAGACAGCGGTACAGCGCACGCCCGCGCACGGCAGATGCAGCGCGCGATGTTGCTACATGAATGGCCGCCCCGCGCTCTGTTTCATTGACGCGTCGCCCGGAGAGATATACCGAGAACACGCGCGCGCGCTGTCATACGCCGTCGGAGCGACACGTGGACACGGCGCGCGCGCGTATGGGTGCTCCGTGAGGCGACCGGGCGGAGAGGGCAACCTGGTGGCGAGGGCGATGAGGAGGCGAGGGCGATGAGGAGATGAGGGCGATGAGGAGGCGAGGGCGATGAGGCGAGGGCGATGAGGAGGCAAGGGCGATGAGGAGGCGAGGGCGATGAGGAGGCGAAGGCGATGAGGAGGCGAGAACGATGAGGAGGCGAGGGCGATGAGGAGGAGGAGGCGAGGGCGTGTGATGAGGCGGCTTAGGGCGATGAGGAGGCGAGTGAGCGGAGGAGGCGAGGGCGAGGGAGGAGGCGAGGGCGATGAGGAGGCGAGGGCGATGAGGAGACGAGGGCGATGAGGAGGCGAGGGCGATGGGGAGGGAGGCGAGGGCGATGAGGCGGCTAGGCGATGAGGAGGCGAGGGCGATGAGGAGGCGAGGGCGAGGAGGGAGGCGAGGGCGAGGGGGAGGAGGCGAGGGCGATGAGGCGGCGAGGGCGATGGGAGGCGGCGGAGAGGGCGATGAGGCGGCGAGGGCGATGAGGAGGCGAGGGCGATGAGGAGGCGAGGGCGTGATGAGGTGAGGGCGATGAGGCGACGAGGGCGATGAGGAGGCGAGGCGATGAGGAGTCGAGGGCGATGAGGAGGCGAGGGCGATGAGGAGGCGGGAGGGTGATGAGGAGGCGAGGGTGATGAGGAGGGCGAGGGCGATGAGGAGGCGAAGGCGATGGAGGCGAGGGCGATGAGGAGGCGAGGGCGATGAGGAGGCGAGGGCGATGGGAGGAGGCGAGGGCGATGGGAGGTGAGGCGAGAGCGATGAGGAGGCGAGGGCGATGAGGAGGCGAGGGCGATGAGGAGGCGAGGGCGATGAGGAGACGAGGGCGATGAGGAGGCGAGGGCGATGAGGAGACGAGGGCGATTGAGGAGGCGAGGGCGATGAGGAGGCGAGGGCGATGAGGAGGCGAGAACGATGAGGATGCGAGGGTGATGAGGAGGCGAGGGCGATGAGGAGGCGAGGGCGATGAGAAGGCGAGGGCGATGAGGAGGCGAGGGTGATGAGGAGGCGAGGGCGATGAGGCGGCGAGGGCGATGAGGAGGCGAGGGCGATGAGGAGGCGAGGGCGATGAGGAGGCGAGGGCGGCGAGGGCGGCGAGGGCGGCGAGGGCGGCGAGGGCGGCGAGGGCGGCGAGGGCGGCGAGGGCGGCGAGGGCGGCGAGGGCGGCGAGGGCTTTGCATCAGAAAATCCATTGCAATACGATACGATTTTTCGAAAATTAAATCCAGTTCATCTGTTGCTTTAGAAAATCCATTGAAATGTCAAGTCAACGATGGGAATGAACCTGTTTCAATGAATATGAGTGTGTGAGCGCGACACGTTGTATTAAGATATTAATATTAACATTATTATTTGATGAATACGTTTTGTTAGATAATTCATCCGTTATTTTGCATGGCTTGCAAGAGATCGCTTGTGCGGAGGCCAGTGCACTCACCTTCCTCTTTTGGGATGGCAGAACAAATTTCGGTTGATCCAGTTTCGGCCTTTGGAGTGATAAAACGTCTCACCACAGGTTTACTCTTTTTTCTCCTCCGTCTCATACCACTATTGTTTTTTCATTAATATTATTTCTTCGTATTTGCGTATCATTCAAAACAATCATTGATTCATTCGATGTGAGGTCATTGGATTTTGGCATTGATATCGGAATAAAGAAGAATTTCTCACAATACATTTTCTTAGTATGAGAAAGTGAATTAATTTTGTATTCAAATATAAAATGTGGAAATACATTATGTAAGATTTTTAGAGAATTTTAAGGGTGAATTGAATCATTTCAATGCATCACTTTCTATTATGCTGTGCCATGTCCTTCATCACCTGTACCATAAACATCGCAATTGTTTGTTTATAATCTTTATGGTATTGTTATCTGTAGTCTGTAATTTTTCCACAGCAAAAAATGACAGATGCTGTACACTTTATCGAAAATGAAATCCAAGCCATATTATCTCGCACAAAAATTTCATTTATATGATATTATTACAGCCAACTAGCTTCAATAAATTATTGAAAAGAGTGTGATTCACT
The DNA here is from genome assembly GCA_011170035.1 of Teleogryllus occipitalis. Lineage (NCBI taxonomy): Eukaryota > Metazoa > Arthropoda > Insecta > Orthoptera > Gryllidae > Teleogryllus > Teleogryllus occipitalis. The sequence goes on along the minus strand of BLKR01004198.1, from coordinate 68,253 downwards.
TTGCAATTTTAATTAATATTAGCATAACATTAAGTGACATGTCAAGTTCTGCTTGATGTATAAACGAGTTATTATTTGATGATTACAATTTGATGAATTTAGTGATTTGTCGTGTTAGTTTATCTACTCTATGAATTCCGCCTCCAAATTTATTTACTGAACGAAAAAAAATCATTAACTTCTATTCAGTAATAAAATACTGCAGGCAGGTGTGAATGATTCTAAGTTACATTTTCAATGAAGATAAAAAGTTCACTCCACCTGTCGTTAAAATTCTAGGTTATACTTGTTTGTTTCCATTCTCCAGAATGAAGGTAGTATGAAACAAAAGCCCTGTCTTTAGTAGTTCATCATCCCTGGGGCGTGGACATGCATAGCGAATGGGAAATCCCGACGCACGAACACGCAACGAACCCACCTGAGCGTCGTCGCCCTTCGGGACAACTGGCACCGCGTCACTCGCGGTCCGTCTGCCGCAATAACAAACCGCCACGTTAATTAGAATATTTGTTGAGCTGACAATCATATTTCACGGGGCATCCCCCGCCGATGTCGGTCCCCCATTCGTCCGTTCCCTCCTCCTCATCCTCCTAGTCCCGGACCGGGCGGGCGGGGCGGGGGCCCGGGGAAGGGACCGGGCCCCCCTGCTGGGGCCCCTAATTGCGAAGAGAGGCGGGCAGCGGGGGCTCAGGAAAAACCATAAACCCTGCGGAGGGAGGGCCCCGGGTTTGACACCTGACCGAACCCTCATTTGACAGCCTCTAACTAGACGCGTCGCTCGTTAGGGGGCCCGCGGCGGCGCGGCGTCGCGACGCCGGTGCGCCGGGTGACGCGGGGCTGGCGCGGCGGTGGCCTGGCGCGACCCGTGCGGACGCCGCTAGGCGCCTCGGCCGGCGGGCGCAGTGCTGGCCGTCGAGCGCGAGGCGCCGGCGCGAACGCAAGGCCTTCTCGTGCCCATTTGACGCCACCCTACAGGATTTTGAAAGTCTTCATCTAAAAATTTTAAATGTAATGTGAATTCTTTATAATTAATAATTCTTATACATTTATTTATAATTTTAAACACACATATTTTATCGTAATATAAGTTGGTTAAAGTTTTTATTTATATTAATTATTAAACTTCCTATTTTAGTTGACATATTGTTAAAGGCCTGATGATGGAGGCACATGTATTCTTGTTCAAGATACCAATTTGAATGTAACAATTATTTATGTTTTAATAAATGTAGTTTGGAGTGTCTACAAAAAGAAATTATGGGAACTTCTATTTAGAAAATCCTTGTGGTTTTCTTTCTCTTTCCTAGTAAGATACATTTTTTTAATTGGGGATCGCCCGATTGTGTTATATGCTTTCCTGTAGGATTATGAACTCCTTGTAGTTTGTTTATGTCTTTTCTGCTAAGAAATATATTTTAAATCTGGGATCGACTGATTGTATCCCATGATCAACTATCCCTGTTCACCCACTTCCAAGTTAACACCCTTTCACTGAGCAATCTCGTGCACTGTGGACGCTTTCCTGCAGGATTGTGGTCTACTTTATCTCTTTCCTGGTAAGAGATATTTTTAAATCGGAGATCGAGCGATTGTATCCCATTGTCAGCTATCTCTCTCACCCGCTTACAAGTGTATACCCTTTCACTGAGCATTCTCGTGCAGTTTGGACGCGGCGTATACCGACTGCATTCCGTCGGCGACATTTCCTCAGCCATTTACCTACCTCTTCAAAAAGGCATAATCCGATTGCATCCCGTTCAATTTTCCTCCGTAGATTAAGGATTGATTTATACGTTTCTCGTGGTCTGCTTAGTATCATAATGATTGATTATAATTTTTCAATTTCTGTTTGTTCTCGAGAGTAATTTGCATGTCCTTTTAGAGAACTGTCAGTAATGAAATATACCGCTTAAAAGTTTATGCAAGCAAAACTTGAAACCAACTATAACAAGAATATTCTTACCTTGCTGTCTTATCATACACAATTACGAAGATTGTGCCATGTTCATCTGTGTTCGAGGTATTTCTCTGAACTGGAGTGAGAACGTTTATTTGCGCTACATATGAATAGGAACTTAACAGAAAATGTTACTCCTTTCGAAACACCGAACGAACGAAATGGGATGCAGTCGGGCTATGCCTACTTAACGAAAAGTGAAAGGAGATTAGCTGGGAAGCGAGGGTAAGGGAAAACTGACAGATGGATGGAGTCGGGCGATTTCCCCCTTTTCTGCTAAGAAACTTTTTATTAAATCGGAAATTGTCTGATTTGATCCCGCGGTCAGTTATCCCTCTCACCGGCAAGCTTTCCTTCCGAGCAATGAATATTTTGCGTTTTGCCTACTCCTTTTCTAGCAGAAAGGATATTTTCAATTGGCAATCGCCCGACTTGCAACTACGATCAGCCACCCTCTTACCAACTTCACAGGTTATCTTCCTTCACATTTGGCGACTCGAATGCATATAATAATATTTGACTGTGTTCGGATTTTGCCAATGTTGCGAAAACTGCATACTTCTTTAGAGACAGAATATTCAAGTGCAGTGCAAAATATTTTGTTAAGTATTTGAATTTTCAAGGAATTATAAAACGACATTTATTCCACTCATCATGTTCTTACCGAATGAGATTAATAAGACGTATGAAAATTGCCTCTGAGCTGAGGAACTAAGTGTATCTAGATTATCGGTCTTTCGAACCCCGCATTGTGTTCGCAAATTTTGAACTGCCTTTCAGGACATTCCGCGTGCAGAGTGAGCTGAAATTGAGACTAAAGGGTTATTGCTTTCATGTCTGGACTTGAGGAAGCAAATTTAAGCTCTGACACAAGCAACGATTACATGAACAACACTAACACCTTCTTTTACTCACTCACGTGGAAACCAGGAAAGATAGAATAGGGCTGTGCCTTTTCGGAGAAAGAGGGGAGTGTCTTAGCAAATATTTACTCCGTGATGCACTCAGATACGTCCATGACCACAACACGTTCAATAACTGCAGTCGAGATGGTAAGACAATATTTTGCTTTTTATATTTGTATATTAATTTTCGTTGGTAATACATATTGCATCGAATACATTTATGCAGTTTTTATTCACAATATCACTATGATATATTTTAATTACACAAGTTATGATACAAATTATGATACAAACTATTAAGGAAACACTCTGGATATCGATAGTACACGCATTTCACGAAAATTCACGTATATTATGTTATCAGTCTGAACGTAATTTTTTTCAATTCAATTGCATTTTGAGCTTTAGGCTATTGTCAGAAATACAACGCATACGAAATCGGATCTCTACTGTGTTTAAGACGATTTGATTATAACTCTACAATCACTGTGAACTAAATTATTTTTGCATTTAGTTGCAGCAGTATTTATTTTTCACAATTACTTCATCGTGTTTGTTTTATAGATCATCGTTTACAGAATGTCTAAGAAATGTATATTGCTTAATTAATTATGTGATGTCCGTTAATAATTGCTTGTGAAAGCATTTACAATAAGGAGCTGTATATATTGATTGTCTCGCTCAAATCCTGAATGAAAGCAAAACCCCTGAATTTATTACCACTCGTATAAAATTGTAACTGAGTTACACGGGCGGAATGCGTTCCGTTTCTAGTGAAATATTTCCTGATGTGGCAACGGTGGGAGCGAGGCTGTAATTTCGAACTAGCAGTGTAACACTTCTGCTCATTACACGTGTAGTAATATGTTTTATTCCATTTCCAAACAAGATATCATTTGTGTGTTTTCGATTCAATAACAGAATTTCATTAGTGATAATGATTGATACCGTTTTCAGGGAGAGTATTGATAGCCATCATATGATCAAAGTGAAATAATTTATCTTGATTAAGATTGTTTATTTACTAAGCAATGTATTAATTGAGATATTTTCGAAGGCGAAAATATGCATGAGTTTGAGAGGGATTTTGGAAAAGTTACGTGAGTCTATAGGTCAGTTAATTCCAATTAAATCAAATAACGCAAAAAGGATTACACCTTAACTTGTCGTTGGAAACTAAAAAGTAAAGTTGAAAAAGTTGCCGAATTAGTATGTACTACGTATGCCAAATATTAGTATGTACTACGCGTTTTATGTGTATTAAGTGTTTCTATCATTCATATTGCTATATTATCATTGCAATTTTGATCATCTACTTATATAATTACTATCCGGACCAATAAATTTGCATCTTATTAATTCTTTTACTTATTTATGTATATGCAACCGTAACTACTTCACTTCAGTCAAGTAATTTCAGGGCGGAAAGTAATTTGAGTGCGGTCAAGTACCCCTTTCTTCTCTATTTTAGAGGTGGTACAATAACAAAATAGATCTAGTATGGAATAAATAAATAAATAAATAAATAAATAAATAAATAAATAAATAAATAAATAAATAAATAAAATAAATAAATAAATAAATAAATAAATAAATAAATAAATAAATAAATAAATAAATAAATAAATAAATAAATAAATAAATAAATAAATAAATAAATAAATAAATAAATAAATAAATAAATAAATAAATAAATAAGCATATTTCAACGTGCTCTGCAGAGTCAATTTTAACAACATTTGTAGTATTTCCTCCAACTCCTTACAAAAACATCAGTGTTAAAAATATTTGTGTTGTGTAATTCAAATGTTTTTACATTTCTATTCATTTATTGAATGTTTTAGTATAACATTTCTCATTTTATTAAATATACAAAAGCATTACTATAAAAATTAAACTTATTATAATCCAAAGAAAAGTATTCTGTTCTTCGAGAAATACAGAATTCGTAAACATGAAACACGTGTTGTTTTTATTACTTAATGCAGTAGTTTCAATTTTCACAAGGTTTTTATTTCTGTGGTGAAATATTAACGTTGGTCAGCACATTACAATAATTATTTTTCATAACAGTATGTGAAAATATTTTGACACTCTCGTTGAAATTCATTTTTACTGATATTTATTACTTCCAATGTTTGTGGTCTTTACGCCATTCTGAGAAACTGTTGATGCAAAATTTTGTTTACTGCAACAGTTCATTTAAAAGTGAACACAATTTTTGCGAGTGATAAATATTAACACACAATACGCATACGTGCCGCTCTGAATTTATTGGGGTCCTACCAACATGCAAAATTGAAATTTGTAGCTCATTTGACAATATTGTGCGATTCTCCTCGCTAGCATTTTAAATTTAAATGGCTGGTGTCATATGAGTGATGTATTGAGGAAGGCATCGCGACAAAAACATCCGTGTTAATTAAATTGAATCCACGGAGCATAAATGTATTTAAATATATTAGAATTATTAATTAGAAATAGATTTTTCTGTCTGATCAACTGTCTGATGATAGTCTGATGAGGTCTTTGTAAGTTTCACAATTCCAAGTACACTTATTCATTTCTCACACTCATATCTTGTAAAGACTATGTGACATTCGCTCCAATAAAAATTCTGCTTAACAAAACCGCACAAAATGTTTATCCAAAAAGTAACAGGCACACAATTCAATAATAACGAAGTAAAGACTTTTACAACACTACAATAAATCAAAACAAAAAGAGTCTTCAGGAATATTATTTAAATACCCAATAACCTTAAATACCATGTAAAGAAGTTGTTGTTAAATAAACAAATATTTAATGGCGGGCGGCCTCTTCCTTCTCGTGTCGTGACGTCAGCCGTGCCGTAAGCAAAGAAGCACTCAGTATGTGAAGTCAGTCGGTACGCATAGTACGAGAATACGCAGAATAATACAATAAAATATGTGCATTTTCTCGTCAAAATGGAAACTACTTCATTGCTTTGGATTTTTCTTGGGTTTCTTAGAATCTAACAAAACCGTAGATACTTCTCACTCGGCAGGAGGCTTTTCTTTCAACTTCTGCAAGCATTGGAAATTAGTATAACAGATTTTAGGTAATGTATCCTACTTAACATTCTGTTATATGTTATTTAAATTGCTTTCTGGCATTTTTATTGTGTATGTGCGAGCATTGTACACGACCTTCGATTTATATCTGCAAAATTCCTTCGCCAACCGTCGCATAGTGCACATCGCTCCGCAGCCTTATTTCTTGCGATCATAATTAACCAAAGTATTTCTTCCTTAATACACCAAATTCAGAACCTTACAGTAGCTGTTCTCACCCAACTTATCTTTAATGTCACCCGCTAATTTCAATAATTTCAACTTGATTAATTGGAATACAAACGGTATAATAAACAAAAGACTCTTTCTGTTCCATATTTTACACGAATTTAAAATAGATGTAGCAATCCTAACGGAAACGCATCTTCAGCCTTTGGCAAAATTTTCAATTTCAAGATTTAATATTTACAGGTCAGACAGATCCTCTTACAGCGGTGCTGGTGGAGTTGCAATCCTCATTCGTAGGCCTATTAAACATAACCCCTTTCACCGCACCTGGGCTAGAGAACACTGCAGTTTCTCTTTCGTAAAGTGCAGGTCCCGAAATCACCGTAATAGCCATATACAAGTCTCCAAACATTGCAATAGATCCCAATTACCTATCAGTGCTTTTCTATTCCCCCACCCCAACCTTAGCTATTGGCTATTGGAATTTCAAGCTCACATTCTGGGGCTGTCAAACAACCTATCCAAATGGCACTCGGCTGTTCATATATTGTAACATAAATCAATTCAATACAGCAGCCTCTACAGCAACAACTCACTATTGTATTAATCGTACCATTTCTCCTGACATATTATACATTATTCACAAACTCCTTCTCGAAACCTATTTTCCAACGCCAATTGCCGAATCTAATTCAGACCACTGCCCTGTACTAATCTTCCTACACTCATTCCCCCGCCTTACTTTTCATATCCCCAAACTTCTGCAAGGACCTGTAAACTGGTTTATGTCCAGTCATTTTCTCAAATCTTACCTACCTCCGCCATCATTTCATCAATCTCCTTTCGAAATAGATAGCGCCATCAACATCTTCACTTCATCCATCCAAACTGCCATTCGGTCTGCATCTTGCCCACAAACAAAAATTTCCCTATCAATTGGTGCTTTACAATCATATTCGAAAATTACTTTCTGATAAAAGGAAAACACCAAGGAACTGACAAGAATATTGACTGCCTTCCCTCCAATCCATTTTAAATAAAAGCACCCCTGAAGTTCAAGACGCTATCGCGAACCAAAGAAATGCTTGCTTCCAATCCCACCAAGCAAAATTAACTCCTTACTCTCCAAAACCTATGTCGAATAACAAAGTCCTAACGCATACTCATTCTTCAATTCTCGCTTTGAAAATTGTATCTACAACAGCAATAACTGAGCTTGAGAACACCTCACTTCTAGCTCTCCACTTTTTGGAAACATTAGCTCCTAACCCAACCAATAACATAGGTTTTAACGACCAAATAGAAACGTTCGAGAATTTTTCATTCTCCACTGTTCCTCAACCAATTAATTTAGTGCAGCAAATATTCAAGATTTATTAAGATCTCTGAAAAATAAAAATCATCTGGTTGCGATCAATCTCCCAATGTTGTACGAAAACATATTCCGCGAAGATCCATCACTTTCTTAACCTTCGTTCTAAATGGCTACCTTCAATTAGGTTACTAACCTCACGTTGGAAGCATTCAATTGTTGTCCCCATTCTCAAACCAAATAAACCACCCACTAATCCGAACAGTTACAAACACATTAGCTTATTGCTAACCTCAAAACCCTTCGAAAAGCTCATCCTTAGTCGCATCAGCAAATTCTTAAACGAAACCAAAATCATCCTAATGTTCATTTCGGTTTCCACGTACAGTTTGCCATCAGCCACCAGCTATTATGCGTTTCGGTATCAATAGCTCAATCATTTGAAGACTTTGACGTTATTAGTAAAAAATAAACTGTAGCCTAATAAAATGATATCACTGTAAAACCTATTTTTATTTCCTGTTATTATATTTGATATTATTGTTATTATTATTATTATTATTATTATTATTATTATTATTATTATTATTATTATTATTATTATATTCACACAGAGTCAGCGCTACCACGGTTATTAAGTATTTTGATTCAATCCAAACACTATTAGGCCGAGAATACTTGAATCTCAAATCTGAAAATTAGTTTCGATGAATGGACGAGTGGGAGATAAATTTTTAACTAATGAGAAGGCAAATCGAGATATGGAAGTAGACGGTGGTTATTTGATGGTTTCTATCAATTTTCTGACCGCATATCTTCAGCATTGGCATGCAATCATTGACTGCAATCGGAATAAATGAATCCAGTTCTTTTGATGATCACCGTGCGGTCAAAACGTAGCTACTTCTACTACAAAATAAAGATTGACGCCGTGAAATTTATCACATTAATTGAATTCGTAAAATACTTAAGTTGACTAAACACAGTCAACTCTGTTTATAGTGAACTCGGATATAGTAAACCCTCTGTTATAGTGAAGTCACTGGTTCCGTTTAACTTACATTACAATTAAGCATAAGAAGATTCGGTTATAGTGAACCTCAACCTCGGCTATAGTGAACGTAGGAAATATAACGTCCAGGAAATTAAATCCCTCTTGGAAAAGAATATAACGCCACGGAGCTACAAATTCAAACACTAGACAGCTTGAAAAAAATATCGTCGGTCAAAGGTCATAATCGAAGAAGTCTCCTCTGAGGTGGCGGTCGAAGAAGTCTCCCTCCAGGACTCTGAAGAAAGAGAAATTACTAATGAAAAAGTACGAAGCAAACAATTAAAAATAATAATTAATTTTCTTAAGGCAAAATAAAGATTTTGAAATTTTCAGTTTTATTCATGTATTTTATTACATCTCTTTATTGATAAAATCAATAATTATGGAGAAATTCTATTTAATTTTAACATCATCGGATATAGTGAACCTCGGATATAGTGAACAAAAATGTGAGTCCCCAGAAGTTCACTATAACCGGAGTCGACTGTACTTCTTGATGAGTACTTAGCAGAGCTATCCCAACCAACCATTCAAACCCTAAAACGCATTCTAAAATCTTACATCTGGCCCCCAAAATAATTTCGAAGGCAACGGCCTCGCGAGACGCCGATCTGGCAACGGCGGCTGGCGCGCTTCGCTTCGCTTCGCGTCATGTCGCGTCGCGTCTCCGCGTGGACTCGCCTTGAACCCAGGGCCCTCGACGTCGACGTCGCGCGCGGGCGGGCAAGCGCGCGCACGCTCGCGGTCGCACGCACGCACGCACGCGGGCACGTCTGCGCGCGTGCGGCCAGGCACGGGCGCAATCTGCTGCGCCCCGCAGATAGCCGCGCCGCGTATTCCCCGCACATCCGCCCGCGTGCACGTACGGGGTTACTCGAGATCGCCGCCGCCGCCGCCGCCGCCGCCGCCGCCGCCGCCGCCGCCGCCGCCGCCGCCGCCGGGACGAAGACGCAGACGCCGCCGTCGTCGTGAATACGAATCTTCGTAGGAGGCTGCGGTTGCAGCGGGAGTGCACGCCATGCCCCGTCGCTCCGCGCAGTGCCGCGCCTGTGCCCAGGCGTGCCGCAGGGATCTCGGGAGTCTTGGAGGCGAGAGAGACTGTTTTCCTGGAACGAGGTTTTATCTGGGAGAGCTTCCAAGAAATTGTTTGTGGGGCGGTCGTGTGTTGTACATACGATACCTGGGCTTTGAGAATTATCGGTTTCTCGGAGAATCATGAAGTTCGTAACTCGGGGATCCACAGATTCAGTGGGGAAAATTCACCTCTGAGCGAGTCCTTTGCAGCAAGTTCAGATCTACGGAGATACTCGTATGTTCCGCCATGGATAAGATTTTTTTAGTTTGTTTTTAAATTTTGAATCATTTCATGTTGTTATAATTTAAATAATATATTAACATAATTGAAATCAAATTTTTGAAATGCTGAAGAATGGAGCTTCCGTTCTGAGATAGCTTCTTTATGTTCAATTATTCGCCATAATCTTTATATAGGAGGATCTACTGTAAGAAAAAGTGTTAACAACCTTGTGGTAAAATGTTCACAATTAATTTTAGTCAATATTTGTCAATATATGAGTTAAAAGACGCCATGGAAAGAATTCAATTAACGAAAATATTGTGTGTCATCAAGTTTCTGCATTATGACGTAAAAATCATAAAAATGGCTTAATTGATCATTTTAATCGGCAGAATTATAAAATTTGTTACATATCCAGTACCTCAAAGTTAGAACCCTTAAATTTACTGAATCATATGATCTTCCCCGAATCATACGTTCGTCCAAACTTTTTCCAATGACCTTTTTCACCTTTGTGGGGATAACAAAGTTCGAGTATATTAAATCATTGACAACAGATTTATGATGTATTTACAATAGTATGAAATCGTATGATATAGTTACCTGAAAATTTGTGACTATATTTTGAGTATAACATTACAATCGATATGTGAAGATTCATGTAAACATAAAAATGCTTTTCAAGGACAAATATCGTAACAGCTTTCAGGTTACATGAAACAATAAGAAAATAAAGAACTTCATCACAACAGGAGTTATGTTAGTAAGAGATTCCTAATTAGCATTAATTGTAAATTATTACAATCGGGAGGCAATTAGAGATAACTTGCAAATTCTACGAATACTTTTCAGAATTAAATTATATGTCCAGGGCAAAAGATTGTTTTTTAGTTAAATTAGTTTTTGAGTGCTTTCATCTCGACGTCTGGTCTTAGAATCCTTTCAAAGATTTGTAAAAATTAAACAAATATAATTTAACACTGCACTGACGGCATTTCAAAAAGAACGGAACAAATGTAAATTATCTTTTCCTTTCTTGTGCTTATAAATATTTCTTACAATAGTACTTCGTATATTATTTACCCGTCCTTAGTTTCGCCTTCGAACATAAATTTCCTGTCACGATTTTAACTCCAACAATAGAGGCGATCGGTCAATGAGACGTTGAGTTTAAATGTGAGAGTGGTAACCTCCTAAACTGCAAGAACATACATTGAAGTCTCTTCTATAATCAATTACAAAGAATTTATTTTTCATTAAAGAAGCGTCATATAGATCATAAGTCTGGCATATACGCAATGAACCTGAGTCAGCTGCTTCATTGTGGTTTGTGTAATATTTTAATACGTTTTTGCTTGAAAACCTTCCAAACTTGGCAATCCAAAATAAACATCAAAAATAACTGAACCGACGAAACGTTTTCGTATAATTTCCTAACCAAATACAAAAACTGGTTAAATTTATAAAATGAAAAAATATAAATTGAAATTTTACATCAACGTAGATGATAAACAATATGATTAATTGTGTTACCAACTAAATTATTTTAATAGCGTTTCTGTGTTTACTACATTTTTCAAATATGAAAATTAATAATTGTTCTCTGAACACAGAAATCATAGTCTCGTAATAAATCTTGCCAAGTAACCGATAAGAGAAAACAGATCATAAGTCCAGCACGAAAGAGGCCATGAAAAAATATTTCCCAGAAAAGTTAACCGACGTCTTTGTTTCCAACCTTTTGTTCAAAATGTTTCGGCAAGGCTATTTCCGCCTAAGGCACGTGCCCATATTGCCTGACCGTAAATCCCTCGCCGGTATTAAACTCTAATAAGCAACACATCTCCAGACTCCACCGCAATCAGGAACGCGTTCCGGCCAGTCCCTAATAAGATCTAATCTGTGGAAAATCATTTCGCTCTACTCTCCAATTCCACAAGCCTTTCCGCACAGCTCCATTCATTATGGGCCGGAGTCGTTCTCGTACCGTATCTGGCAGCGCGAGCCGCCAGTCAAGAGAGGTTGGCAGGTGGGCGGGCGGCGCGCCTCGATCTGTCGCTGCTAAGAGGGGGCGGGGCGAAGCGGGGAGGGGAGGGGCGGGGCGGGGCGGGACGAGGCGGGGCGGGGCGGGACGAGGCGGGGCGGGGCGGGACGGGGCGGGACGAGGCGGGACGGGGCGGGACGGGGCGGAGCGGGGAAAGGTGGCATGGGGCAGAGAGGGGCGGGCCAGGGCGGGTTAGGGCGGGGTGCCCCGGGCTCTGGCATTCCTTCGCCCGGAGTCTAATGAGCTTGCGGAGGAGGGAACGAAGAGGAGGAGGAAATGGAGAGAGGCCCGTGAGGACTCCAAGGCGAGGAATAGGGAAGCTTGTGGATTAGTCTCTGTGGGTTCTCTTTCATTGCTGAAATGAGGAAGGTCAAAAATTCGTATGTGTGTAGTGTAAAGTTTCATACTTTTTTCACCGGTAGCGGTAGCTCAGTGCATCAGCTGATGTCACTGCAGCGCCTCTAACCGGGAGGTCCTAGGTTCCAGTCCTGACGGCGGCAGGATTTTCGACACTAGCTTTTCGGCTAGGTCGAATTCAACCGCTGTCTGGAGGAGAATTCTTGCAGCCGGCTGCTCTGATCGGTAGTTTTCCGTGGTTTCTCCGATCAACATCAGGCGAATGCCGGAGCAGTACCCTAACAAACGGGCCACGGACCGCGCGCGATCTGTCCTTCCTCTTCCTTGACTTGTCCTCTCCCCTTACACACACACACTAACATGCACTACACTACCACATATTCTGGGAGACCGGTCGGGACCTTAGAGCTTGTCCCGTCTAGGGCGGTGCCCCGCTGGTCGAAGAGTCGTGGTTAGGGGGAAGCCCCACTAGCCGACGGTAGGTCGGTGCCGGATCTCACCATCCAGCGGGGAAGATCACCGCCATCTCCCGAGAAAAAAAACATGCACTACACTAACGGGACTAATGACCGAAGCAGTTGACGCGTCCGGAAACACAAAAAAAATCAATCAATCAATCATACTTTTTTCCCTTTTGGCTGTTTCCCCAGCGTATGTTTGTATCTATGTATTTTGGCAGAATAGCTCTTTACGAGCTAAGGCCTACCAGTGGCGTCCCGGGCTAGTTTCCCCAGTATAGTGTATATTATATTCTTTGCCGTAATTTGAGCAGTGATATTTTATATATTATTTTATAATTAAATGTGAATAATTGCCATATATCAAATGTTTGTGACGAAGTGCCTCTTGGTTTATATTAAAAATAAATTTATATGACATAATGTTTTGTGATGGTGATTTGACACCTGTTTCAATGAGTATTATCTAGAAAAAACTTTTAGAAGCAAATACGTAATGGTATTTTTAAATAAAAATTGTTTACATCTCAAATTTTCTGAATACAAATTCAAGTGAGTATATACCAATATAAAAATTTGATTTTACTTCACATCACAGAACAAAAATTTCACAAATTTGAAAATTTGAAGATAATGATGCAAGTTGGTAATAACACTCCACATTCCAATCGTTTTGTTTAATTTACATAGATAGTTAAATGCACAATTCTAAAATATTCGTAGATCGCAAAATGTATATCCTTTCGCCATTCTTCAAATTTATTTCACAATATTTCATCTTCACGTAGGGTTTGGAAGAAAAATTTATTTTCTCTGCCCCGCACTGTCATCGACACACGTTTCCATGTACACGTATACCTTCAACGTTCTTCCAATTCTTTGTATATTTTCCAGAACACACACCTCGGGGAAATCCCAGGCAAATTGTTTGTCTCTGTTCCCCGCCTTGCCCACAGTGTGCCCGACCCTCGACCGTACAATTGAAGGATCCCGCCCACCCGCTCGTAAGTCGCCCGAGAGACAAAGACATGTTTACGCCCCAATGTTATGCGGAGAAATGGGTGAGAGACAATGTCCCATTACGCACGGGGGCGGCGGGGCGGCGGGGTGGCTGGGCGCTGGCGGTCTGCCGCCCGCCCGCCCGCCCGACCAGGTGTCCCGCGGATATTTACGGAAGTCGGCCCCGAAGCCGGGACGCGCGCGGAGGAGGCATAAAGCAGGCACTAACTTGGCCCGCGACCGCGGGTCGGTTGCGCTGGCGCTGGTGGACAGTTTTACGGGCGGCCGCGCACGCGACCGCGGGGATACACTGGATGACGCAGGGAAGGGGCGTGGTTGTGGGGGTTGGGGTGGGTTTGAAGTGCGGTGATGCAGCGTGGTTTGGGGAGATTTGGGAATCGGGGAGGAGGAATGAGGTGGGTGGGTGTTGAAGTGGGATGTGCAGGGCGGGTTGGAACGATTAGGGGTGTCATTCCGAGGATTGAAATAGAAGGGGGGTAGGTTGGACGGGTTGAAGTTGGATAGTGTGAGGTAGTTTGGAGTAGTTTGTGGAGACGTGTGGAGAGGGTAACGGAAGTTAGGATGAAGTGGGGTGGTGCGGAGTGGGCTGGAGCGGTTTGGGGAGATTTGGAATCGGGGAGGTGGGATGAGATGGGTTGGTGTTGAAGTGGGATGTGCAGGGCAGGTTTGAACGGTTAGGGGAGTCCGAGGATTGAAACAGAGGGGGGGTTAGGTTGGACGCGTTGAAGTTGGATAGTGTGGGGTAGTTTGGAACAGTTTGTGGAGACGTGAGGAGAGTTAGACCAAAGGGAGTTGGGATGAAGTGGGGTGGTGCGGAGATGGTTGGAGCGGTTTGGGGAGATTTGGGAATCGGGGAGGAGGGAAATGGGGGTTGAAGTGGTATGAGCACGACGGTTTTCAATGATTGGGGAAGACATGCCGAGGATTGAAACAGAGGGGCTTGGGTTGGATGGGTTGACGTGGGATAATGCGGGGTAGTTTGGAACAGTTTGTGGCGACGTGAGGAGAATTAGAGCAAAGGGAGTTGGGATGAAGTGGGGTGATGCGGAGTGGGTTGGAGTGGTTTGGGGAGATTTGAGGAGGATAGGACCGGAGCGTTTTGGGGCAGTCAGGATTGGAAGTAGTGAGTTGTAAGGGGGAGAGCGGGGTGAGTTTCAACGCAATGAGGAGGATGGGGGCGGGGATAGTTTCTCAAAGCCGGTGAGGTCTTGGAGGGAGCATGATGGGTTTGGAAGGAACGAGACGGGTTATTGTAGGGTACTGCAGGACGTAGCTGGCAAATAGGATTTGACAGGATGAGCAGCACCTCCTCAGTTGTGCTCCCAGAAGAGACAGCAAGAAAATAAGGATGAAAAAAAAACAAGAAGTAAAATACAAAAAAATGGTGAAGAGTTTTTAAAGATTTTATGATAATATATGCATTATTATGAATGTTCTTTGAGGTCTTCTGTCTAAAAGCAGGTGCCCATTTGATTTGATACACCGTTTCTTTCTATCAGATTTTCCTGTACAAGGTGTTCTTGAAAAAGCTTTTGCTTTGTCTGGTGACTCTCATGTGCAAATGTACGTATACATTCAAGTTGGATGCTAGAGAGATTAGACATCATTTTTGTGTCAACTATTTTTCATGGACATCGTTTTTGCTTGTCAACACGAACTTTTCTTTTATGCTTTTGAGTAAATGGAAAATTTACTAAATGGAGGATTTGATGCTTTTGACTAAATGGACGACTAAATGATGGGCCGGAAATACAGAACTAAGATTTAAGGGATCTTTCTTATACATGACAACTTTTTTCGCCGAGTACGATCCCACGACTTTAGATTATTAGTTGTATATGAAAAGGGCCATCCAAAGATATTTAGTCCCCGGGAGCGTAATGACACAGAGGAAAAAACTTTGTGTATTACTTACTAGTAGTATCAAGAATAGATTTTCATCAAAGCAGACCTCATGTTTTTTCTGTAATTTTATATTGTAATTCAAGAGTACGAGATAGACTTTTGAGAGTAGATAAAATCGTTTTTATTATTTCATTTTACATTGGTATTTTAATGTCCTAAAAGTGGAGACATTGGAAGAGAGAAGTTGTAATGTTATTTCATTTATCTGTCTGCTTCCATGAGCCCGTACATCGTGTCAAAGTAGTTTTTAAATTGGTGTTTGTATGGAACATGCGTCATTAGAGGCACGATTAATTAAACATTCAGTCTCTCCAAGAATATTTCCTGCAATAATTTTCTTATTTTCTGATGATGTTACTGTAAAATTTTACAATGTGTAAAACACAGTGAACTAGATTTCTTGTTAGAAACGTCTCCCCAGCCTAGCTATGTGGTTGAATAAGAAGAATCAGAAGAAGAAGAAAAAGTGCATTCTATTTAGAATATACTTCTAAACTCAATTTTTCTATCATGTATAATCCGTTTTGGGTCTAACACTTCCTGGCAACCAAAATCAAGAAGTCCGATCCATCCAAACCATTCAAGAAAAAACCTCTTGCACAATTCCCCAACAGTGGTAATGAAACGGGTGACAAGTGTGACTAGGGTTTCATAGGAAGACACATGTGACGACGTTTGTCATACATGCTAGCAGCCGCGACAGCAAATTCCTTTCCCCCACCCCACCCCCTCCCGCCCTCCGCCTCGCGGAGTAAAACACCTCCCCATTTCTCATCAGCGCGGGCCGGACGGACAGGCGCGGCCTCTACCTGCGGTGGCAGCGCCTGCGCCGTAAATGATGCCGGGCCAATCGCTCGAGGTCCGGGTCAAACGCCGCGTCGCCTGGGCGCTCTTAAACGGCGATGCCCCTTAATTGTGTTTGTTTGCCACCTCCATCTCGATAAATTAACCCCGCGCAATCAGACCCCTCGCCCCGCCCCCTCCTTCGCCCCGACCCTCGCCCCGCGCGGGCGATGCATCAGGAGGGCGGGCGGGCGGGAAGGAACTTCATTAGGAGTTTGGGACGCGCGCCGTGGAACGAGCTACGAGGAGGCCCTGTGCCTTCGGAGGCCCTATGCCTTCAGGTAGGGCAGCTTTCGTGTCTGCCACCAACGCTGTTTCCCGGGGTATTCTATCTTCTGAATATATTTTTGTGATTGAATTAGTGGAAACTATTGTAATTAGTTTGCGGTATTGCTAGCGTTGACTATACGGGTTGAAGAAGATATCGATATTGTTACTTTAACCATATCGATATTGTTACGCCGTGGATAGAGCTGCGAGGTAGCTCTTCGGAGGCCCTTGCCTTCATGTGCCTTCAGGTAGGGCAGCTCTCCGTGTCTGCCACCAACGCTGTTTCCCGAGGGGTTCTATCGTCTGAAAATATTTTTGTGATTGAATTAGTGGAAACTATGGTAATTAGTTTGCGGCATTGCTAGCGTTTACTATATGGGTTGAACAAGATATCGTTATGGTTAGATGATATTGATAGCGTCAGTAACCTGATTAATAACCTGATTATTTTCTTATTTGTTGCGTCTTTGCAGAATCGTGCAAAGGTACCGTGATTGGTTCTCCGGTAAACAAAGGTTTTAATATTTAAACATTTGTGCAGATAAATTTACATTATTCATCCGCCCCAAAAGAAAACTAGCCAGAAACATAAAAGACGGCTCTTCACAATGGTGTATTAATTTTTCATCATTTCATGAGAACTGTACTTACTCAAGATTCAATGTCAACTGCGCTAAATATCGCCTTATTAAACGAGTTGTTTCATAACTTCGGTTATAACTTGGTTTACAACTCTGAAATAAAAACTGTGTTCCCCTTCTATGATTTTACGAAACGTTTTTAATGCAAGACTGTTATAACTGTCGAAAAAATAATTTTAAAAAACACTTTTCCTAAATATCAAACTTACTCTGACACACTACATCTCATTCGTCTTGTAGGAAGAAACATTGTTCCTCCGTATAAAACGATCTTGTAACAATGTATTTTGGATCAGACGTACAATACAAAACTAGTTTATAAAATGTAATTGGAGAGCTTGATATCTGATAGTCCTATGCCACTTGGCGAAAATGAATCTATTCTCATCTATACTTACTACAAAGTTCCAATATTACTTCATAAGTACGAATACTCATATAATACTCGTATAAATAAATTTCGGCCGACCTGGATGGCCGAAGTGGCTAAGAGCGGGTACTGACTCAGCGCTTCGGTTCGAAGGGTCTGGGATTCGAGTCCCGCCTTGGACATGGTTAAACAACCATGTCCCTTGTCTCACATATATGTATTACCGCACAGGGCCTCGCGTTCTGCTGAACCCAGATCGGAGGAGCCGCAAGTGTGTTGGTGTCTAGCGTATGGTCGAATATGCATCCCATCTGGACGTAAAGGGTAACCGGCAGTGGACTGGATATCTCTAGGGGAAATATAAATAAATTTCGATACCAAAAAGCAGAGTAATAGGTTAAAAAACGTTTGTTATGGTTGATAGTTGTAGGAAAGTTTTAGACTCATTTTCTCTTTTAATTCAATTTCTGTCTGAAGTAAATATGCTCCCGAGATATTCATTATTGTTACATTCAACATTAAACATATTGGTAAACAGTACAGATTGTGTGTCACGCTGCAGATTCTCAACGCTTGCTCATGGAGTTTGGAAATCAGAGTTTGGGAATTCGGCTAGACATCAAGCAATGATGAGATCGGACTCTGCATTAGTTTCTTAACTCTTCAGAAGACTTCACTGTTTATTGGAGATCAAGCCAAGTATGTTTGAACATAGAATTTGGCCGGGAGCGGTAGTTCAGTGCATCAACTGATGTCACTGCAGCGCCTCTGACCGGGAGGTCCTAGGTTCGAGACCTGACGGCGGCAGGGGTTTTGACACTAGCTTTTTAGCTAGGTCGAATTCAGTCGCTGTCTGGAGGAGAATTCTAGCGGCCGGCTGCTCTGATCGGTAGTTTTCCGTGGTTTCTCCGATCAACACCAGGCGAATGCCGGAGCAGTACCCTACCAAACGGGCCACGGACCGCGCGCGATCTGTCCTTCCTCTTCCTTGTCCTATCCTACCACATATTCCGGGAGACCGATCGGGAGCTTAAGAGCTTGTCTCGGCTGGGGCGGTGTCCCTCTGGACTTACGGGACTAATGACCAACGTCGTTAACGCGCCCGGAAACACGAAAAAATCAATCACTCACACAGAATTTGCTTCGATACAAAATACTTTTCCAGTTTCTTCATCACAATTCATGATATCCACCATCACACAGCATCTGTTAACTGTTCCATATTAAAACACTGCTGATCATGCGGAAAATGTATATATAGTGTAAATCTGGAGGGGATTCTGTAATTATGAAAGTGAGCTTGCTTACAATTAATTTATATTTAAATTCTTTTACTTAGAGTAAATCCCTGTAGGAGACACTACAAACTACATATTTTTATGGAAACATTTGTGTTGATTCCTTTCTGATTACACCCGCTGAATAGTTAATAACGAATTTGTGGCACTCGAAGAATATGTTAATATAAGCGGAAGAGCTGATCATAGATTTTCTAATTGACTTCCAGTTTCTGTAATTCCAAATTTCCTACCTTTAGTCAAGAAATGATACGAGACCGATTTTACAGTCACTCAGCTTCCAGGGAATATTCATCATTCTACCACCAAGATCAAATGCAAGAGACCACCAGTGGGTGAATGAACTAATCAACATCTTTTTTCTGAAACGTCCACGGCCGTGGGTCTTTATTGATCTATAGTGACTGTTCAATATCTCTTCCCGCATTCCGTAACAAACAAATCTCAGCAGTTGGCAAGCGTGGGCGCGCGCTGGCGTCCACGAACGAAAATCAATTTCAACGCCCCCCGCGCCGAGCCTTCGCACGGTCCGTGATGACGTCGATAAAAAGAATCGATCCTTTTGTTCGTCTCGTTAAGGTCGAAGCGCACGGGCCGCGCCGCAGGTCGAATCGCCCCTCTTCTCCTCCTCGAGAAAGGGTCGTGTGGGCGGGCGTTGATTTATGTCACAAGCCCTGTTCTGACGTGTTCATTAAATTGTTAGTGCCAAATCGTGATGCATGGCTTCCGTTTTTGTAGATGCTGCAACTTGTAGGTCTCAACAGTCCTCTCTAGGTCCTGTTCAAACAGGGTCACTTCTGTCCTGGCGCTCCAGTGAGACGAGTGTAGAACCCTTTGGCGAAGGTCAAGGAACGATATAGGAATAGATTAAAAAGTCCGATGGAGGAGTGTTGTAAACAGCGACAGATTGGCGTCTTCATTAATAGTGATGATGAGGGCTTCCAACATTATCGTTGCGTGAGATGTCCGAAGTTCTCTCTTAGTGGAGCTTCCAATGATGGTTGAGCATATGACAATTTATGAAAGTTAGAGTTCCAGGTTACAGGACGGTTTATATTTGTTTTACTGTAAATTATCCAAATATAATTGTTGAGAAATTACATCTATGATATGATCCGCCCTTAAAATCTAGTACTTCCATCAAAATTTTCTAAGTTTAATTTAAAAATATGTTTTCGTACATATTGTTATATACTTATTAGTTTACCTAAACTTAGGTAAAGATAGCATCCGTTAATGAAAAAAATGTCAAGAAAATGTTACAGAACAATGAGTAATGGCATTAATAGCACACAACATGGAGTAGAATACAAAGACGCATTTTTTTGAAACACAATGAATGTTACGAAACAAACGTTTAAAAAGTACCTACCTAATAGCCCTTGACAAGAACGTTGAAAAGGTATTAGTTTGAAATAAAAAAAACCCTCCGAGAATAGTATTTCTTAATTTTTTTAAGCGGGAACTACACTTAATATAATGATTTGGGTTTTACAACTTTCATATAACGTTGAAGCAACCAATATGATGATTATTTTCGTACATTATTATTAAGTTTACTGGAGGTATTGCATTCTTTCTCAAGATAATTCTTCTAAAATAAATATTTTCTTGGATCTCATATAAATATGCGTAGTGTACGGAAATAACTCTGAAAGCAGTTCAAATATTTGAATTAATTGCTCATTTACTTTAGAGATCTTTTGTCTGTATTGACTTCTGTAATATAAGAACTTAAACAATATGTGAACTAAGTTTTCTGATTAAATTTAGCAAAGCATTCAAACAATACTAGAAAATGCGAAATGATGCATTAAAACAATGATATCGTGTAAAATCGATATATAATAATTCTGAAACTAAAACCTGTAAAACACTCAATTTACTTATCGTCTTTTAAGATAAATTTATAATTCAACAATTTTGTTACTAATATTCCATCGAGTTTGCGAAATCTCTAATTTGATGAAAATGGGAAATACACAGACATAACGCACTACACGAACTCATTTCAACAGCTTTACAGAAATTTTCACCGTTATTTTATGGTTCATCCGTTCTCTAATGTGCAAAGTAACCTGCAGCATCTAGTTGCATCGTAACCATTTTGGCACAATAATTTAACTCGCTCATGACAAACTTTTTGTCCTCGCAACGAGCAGCATCAAACCAAGTGGGGCACAGCTGTGTCAATTCACATCCAAGAGAGCAATGGAGCCTGAAGTCGCCTTTTTATGCAGTGGACTCGCAATCAAGTAGCTCATTACTAAAGCGAAAACTACGCTGCCGTGAAACTCATTCAGCCGAGAGGGGCGTCATTAAATATCCATTGTATGTAATGTTAGACAATTTTGTTTACGTTAATTTGCCTCTGCATTGCGTATTTTTATTGTTTCATAATTAGCGTTGCACGTATGTAAAAACAAACGCGCAACGAAGCGCAAGCTGTCGTCAATGCCGCGATTGCCACTCGCGAGTGGCAGTGCGCATGCGTACAAACAATTCGTTGGTGGTAAAGTGACTCTGCAAGTTTTTAATAATTGCAACTTTGTTAACGTACAATACACGATTTTTTAAATTTGTCACAAACAACATACATATAAGGTATCTTTAAGTTTAATTCAACTAAAAATGGAGTTTTTCCACAGTTATAAGCTAAATTGTTTTATGATGAAAAATTTATTTGGAAATATCAAAGAATGGATGTTTGGGTGTTTTTAAGGTTTTCTGAAGGCGATATATGTATTTCGAATTCACTTTAATTTGTGTAGTTATTTTATGTGTTTTTAATTCAATTTTTTTATCACTACTTCAAGTTTACAGAAATTATGGATAATGTCTTATTAAAACATTATAGTGAACAATAAATATTAACAATTATCACTACCTAATGGGTAGGTTTCATTTATTTCGAAATATATTGTCCATTCCTATTAAATCACGTCCGCAACACTAATAATTGCAAAAGACTATCTCAGCAGTCATTTAAATAAGAATTATTTTAATCTAAAAAAAGAAGTTTTGTGTGACTCAGTTGTAATATGTAAATATCAAGGTTTTTACTAGCGTTATTTTAGATTATGCTAGGCATTACTTGTCCGCTTCTCTAGCGTCAGGGAATTGAACTAAACTTTTCAAAAGTGATAGTCTTGGAGCCCATTATCATTAGGTCCATTTAAAATTTTTACGGACTTTTGTGTTGTTAATTATATTCAAAACTAGAACCCATTTCGGAAATTCAATCCGGAAACACGCGAGTCTTGAGATCACTCTCTTTTGAGAAGACTGTTCATTACAATTGTTTCGTGAGATCCATGTGTCAAGCAGACCTCATTTAATCTTTCTTTGCAAATATTTTTTGTTATTAATTAAATCGAACTCGAGCAAAATGCAAAAACACGGCAAGGGCACAGCATTCTCCCGAAATTGATAAACGGAAGGTTACCGGATTTAATACTTTACGGAAAAGTGTAATCTGTTTTTGTCTGTTTAATGAGCTCTTCGTCCATGAGCAAAAATTGTTAACTTACAGTCTTGTTAATGTATTTCATATTATTTTTGTATACAAGAAATAAATGAATTCTTTAATACTACATAACACAAAACAGAAACAAAGAATTCGCTATTTTAAACATATTCCTGCCATTTGACCAAAATGTTTATATAAGGCAGAATTTAAATAGAAAATAAACATGAAATAGTAATAAATAGTAAAATATTTAAACTTAAATCAAATCTCGTTAACAAATTTGGCAAATATATTTTCATATGAAGCCACCATTCTCCACCGTGTGCCGCTTTAAGGCCGCTCCACAATAGCCCGTAAACGGGAACTGCAACGCGAATGGGAAGAAGGTTGACAGTCGGACATCTAGGCAGGTGTTCAAAACACTACGGGAACGGGCACAGGAACGGGAACGGGGAGGATGGTCAACATTTATCTTCGTGCGGGAACGGGAAGTTTCTCGACCAATGAAAGTACAGCAACTGGCGGCGAAGCTTTCCATCTCATCAAGGGCGCGACCTGCGCGCGGCACTGGTCTGGAGCGGAATTGAAAGTACAAAAGTACGTAGTGCAAAATTAAGGTTAGAACGTGGATTTGTGAGGTTAGGGTATGGGGCGGATTTTGTTCGTCATTGTTGAGTTTATTTAGTTCTTTTTAGTAATTACAGTATTTTTTTCTATTCATATTATTACTAAGAATTAAAGTTCCCCCAAAAATTATTTTTGTTTCGTTAAAGTACATTGGAGTTGTTCGTTAATTGACAACAAGTTCGTAGTAATTTTTGCTTTTCTTCATTCTCATGATTTTTTCTAATTAATATTCTTTCGTTAAAATATTTATTACTCATAGTACTACACGCAAACAGACATGCAAAGCCTAGAGCGAGCAGAGTAGCGTAGCTAGAAGTTACTGTTACTTGAAGTCGGCAACTGTTACTTGAAGTTCTCTTTTTCGCCTCCACAGATTCGTAACACTGATCCTCTTTCCGTTGGCGTATATTTTGAAGCGCACGTACTCCGCGTTCCCATTCCCGTCCCACCTTCGCGTTGCCGTTCCCGTCCTCGCCTTCGCGTTCCCGTCCTCGCCGTCGCGTTCCCGTCCTCGCCTTCGCGTTCCCGTCATCGCCTTCGCGTTCCCGTCCTCGCCTTCGCGTTCCCGTTCCCGTCCTCGCCATCGCGTTCCCATTCCCGTCCCGCCTTCGCGTTGCCGTTCCTGTCCTCGCCTGCGCGTTCCCGTTCCCGTCCCGCCTTCGCGTTGTCGTTCCCGTCCTCGCCTTCGCGTTCCCATTCCGCCTGCGCGTTCCCGTTCCCGTCCCGCCTTCGCGTTGCCGTTCCCGTCCTCGCCTTCGCGTTCCCGTCCTCGCCTTCGCGTTCCCGTCCTCGCCTTCACGTTTCCGGCCTCGCCTTCGTGTTTCCGTTCCCGTCCTCGCCTTTGCGTTCCCGTTCCCGTCCTCGCCTTCGCGTTCACATTCCCGTTCCCGTCCTCGCCTTCGGGTTCCCGTTCCCTTCCTCGCCTTCGCGTTCCCGTTCCCGTCCTCGCCTTCGGGTTCCCGTTCCCTTCCTCGCCTTCACGTTCCCGTTCCCGTCCTCGCCTTCGGGTTCCCGTTCCCTTCCTCGCCTTCGCGTTCCTGTTTCCGTCCTCGCCTTAGCGTTGCCGTTCCCGTTCGCGGACTATTGTGGAGCCGCATTCAGTCTGCGCATTCACCCCTTTCTGTATTTGGAAGGGAAATGGGAGCAGAATCAGGGGAAGCTGCCCGTGCTCGCAGGAGCTCTGAGCATCCCAGGCAGGCAAATAGTTCGTGGGGGCGCTGTTTGACATACCTAATTTGCATGGAATCTGACATCTCAAAGCTACACAGCAACTGTGAAGAATCGGCAGCCAACAGTGATTAAAACTGAACTAGCGGCACAAGCCGCTTTTGTACACATCCATAATCCACACATCCACACATCCATTTTGTCCATCTTCTTGCCGTAACGGAAAGGAGATTTTTTCCTTTTTTTAATATACGTAGTACAAGGAGCACACAAGAAAACGACAGTAATAGAAAATTAAAAGTGAACTAATTGTGGTCGTTCTGCTTCCTTTTGTTCAATATCGCAACGATCTTCACAAAAGAGGTCACCATCCGAATGGAGTCTTTAAGTTTTCCTGCGTTTTTTCCTGGTGGCGGTCTGCTGCGCACGAGGAGGATGGACGCATCCACGTGACCTTTCGCTCAACAGGAAGCCTCTGAAGGCACAGAGCCGCCCGGCGTGCAATGTGGTGTCATATTGCGCATGGCTCAGGGAATAAGGCGGGCGGCCTTCTCCATATTCGTAACAGCTCGAAATACGTCGGGAAACGCGGACCTCTTCGGCTCCTCGCGTCACGGGCGGATCCAGGGCAGAGGAAAATAGAAAGGTATTTAGCAGAGCGTCGCATTACGTATGAAGACGAGCGCAGTGGCTTACTTTGACTTCCACTGCCTTCCGCTGGATGTTTTTACTTGCTTCCCTGTTTTCCACTGGCTTCAGCTGGTTTCCGTTGGCTTCCTCTAGTTTCCGTCTGCTTCAGCAGGTTTCCGCTGGCGTTGACTGGGTACCGCTTGCTTTAACCGGTTTTCGTTGGCTTCCTATAGCTTCTGTTTGGTTGAGCTGGTTTTTGCTAGTTTCCGCTGGTTTCATCTAGCGTCTATTTGCTTCAGCTGGTTTCCACTGGCGTCCGCTTCTCTTTCTCTTCTCCTCTGGCTTCCGCTTTCTTTGGTTGGCTTTCGCTGACCTTCTCTAGCTTCTGCTTGCTTCAGTGGTCCCCGGTTTTCTGATTATTTTCGTTCGTTTCCACTGACTTTCTCTAGAGTCCATGTGATAGTCTCCGCTGGCTTCATTTGACTTAGTTTGCTTCAGCTGATTTCTGATAATTTCAGCTGCTTTTGGCTGTCATTCTCTAGCTTCCGTTTGCTTCTGCTAGTTTCCGCTGTCTTTTTTCTAGCTTCCTCTTGCTTCAGTTGGTTTCCGCTGGCTTCTTCTAGCTTCAGCTGGCTTCACCTAGTTTATGCTGCAATTTGCCGACTCCAAGTAGCGTTCTCTTGCTTACTACTTGTTTCTGTTAATTTCCACAGACTTTACGTACCGCCCGACTGCTTCAGCTGGGTTCTGATCATTTCCGTATGTTTCCGCTGTATTCCTTCAACATCCGTCTGCTTCAGCTGTTTTCCGCAGGCTATCTATAAATTGCGCTTTCTCCGATTGGTTTTCGCTGAAAGCCGCATGTTTCCACTGACACGTGCAAGGTTTAAAAATTAGTACCAGCGTTGAGGGAGATCAAAAATAAGACAAACTTTTGCGTTAAATAAATAATAATAAAAACATTTCGCCAGTACACAAGACAGTTATTTCATTAAAAATTCTGAGTGTGTCTTGTCACGCTAGTGACAAAAGAACCCCCTAGGTGTGCAACAGAAGGTCCCGGTCAGGTCCCCGTCCGATCCCAGTCAGGTCCCGGTCAGGTCCCGGTCAGGTCCCGGTCAGGTCCCGCTCAGGCCCCGGTCAGGTCCCGCTCAGGTCCCGCTCAGGCCCCGGTCAGGTCCCGCTCAGGTCCCGGTCACGTTCAAGATCTCGTTCTCGCTTAGTCAGAGAACACGTAACTAATCAATAAGACCCGGTTAACTATCTTCCTTTTGACGAACGATTTTGGAGTTTCAGCAAGCACACTCCTCCAAGACGCTCTGCGCAAGAGAACGTTCTCTAAAACTCGGCATTAGCGGAGCGTTGTGATGTCTCATGTCGGCGAATACTGGAGGCAGACTTAGATGATGAGCTAAAGAGGCAACGACGTGCTAAGTGAGAAATTCAAAACTTAAGTAGTATATGATTTAGTGTAGGGATCACAGAATTTTGAAAATGTGCACACAATTCACTTTTCCCCATAGCACGTCATACGCAGTTTTTTTTAACTGTTTTTGACGAAAAATAAATAAAAAATAAATAAATAAATTCCTAGCAATAGTTTACGTTGCGCGTGTATCAACGAACAAGCCCTGACCTTATATATTAAAATATATTATTTTACTAACAGAAAATCAACATACATAAAGGCGAAAAAATACATTAACAGATGTGAAGATTGACTCTGAAAAGTCGACAAAATGTCCCGATAAAAATGATACAAGAATGGAAAAATTTAGGAACAGAGCGGCTTACAGTAACTAGTGAAACAGCTTCAACCGTAAGAATATGTCTCGTGCAGCAACGCGGTACCTTGCCGAAAACACCATTTTTATATGAATAGAAAGGGAGACGATGAAGAGGTAAAACTTGATGAGTGTGTCATACAAAATGAGTGACGTTGGACGTAGAAGAGTTTCTTTTAAAGTTCTGATCTTTTTTGATAATTTAGTAATAGAATCGATAGGGAAATATGACGAAAAAATATTTGAATCTATACGACTGCATGATTAATTAAATATTGAGAATTTTCATGAAGGTTAGAAAAGAAAGAGCAAGTGAGGAGAAGAAAAAAATGACAACGCCATCGGAGATATGAGATTCGGCGGTAGCGGAACGACACTCGTAAGAAGAGAAAACTGTTATTTGATTGATTGAT
Source organism: Teleogryllus occipitalis (assembly GCA_011170035.1). Lineage (NCBI taxonomy): Eukaryota > Metazoa > Arthropoda > Insecta > Orthoptera > Gryllidae > Teleogryllus > Teleogryllus occipitalis. The sequence continues at coordinate 41,169 of BLKR01004198.1, read as the reverse complement.
TGATTGATTCACGTTTCCCGGCACATCAAGTGCCATGGATTTTGGTCCACTTACTGCCATGAATGTTTATGCGTGAAAGTGGAGGAGATTCCTTCCTTGCTGAACGCGATCCAGCACTGACTTACATATCGGTTTGCGAGGATTTCTCCCAACAGATATCAGCGAGGCACTGTTCCTTCCGAGACAAGCTTCAAAGGCAGATGGTACTCTTTGCTTCATTTTTTCCGTAATATAAAGCTTGATATCTCTGAATTGAAGAAAAAATACAAATGGGCTTTTTTCAGCAATTTTAGACCCTTTTTTGGACAAACATTGCATGTATTATTGTTTTTCATAAATAGTTGTTTAAATTTATACATGCGGGGAGGGATGTGAAAGCGTAGTATTTGAATCTAGTGCGTTTTTCTCAAAAACAATTAATGTTACAAAGTTCATGTTTTTAATGTAATTAGATATAAAATTTGTGATAATTTAAACTATTTTTCTACACTATCTTATACGCAGTTAATTAACAAAAAAGTTTGGGAATATAATGAACGATGTTTTCAAAATTTTACCTATATAAAAAAGCAAGATGTTCGAAAATTTTAAAACATGCTACTTTAATTTATAGTTAACAAGTAAGAAACGGTGACATTTAATAAGTCTACCAAGTTTCATATATGTAAGATATATATTGTTTTGAGAAAACTGCACTTAAATGTGAAAAAAATTACTTTTGAACAAAAGCGTGTTAAAGTGTTGGCTACGCATACCACTCACCACTTATAATTGCATCATATTTCATTTGCCATCATGGTACATAAACATTTACACTTGACAAAATATTGTAATAACTTGGACACTACACTAATATTAACAATCATGTAACCACTATGTCTACTATTTAAATGAAAAAAGTCCTTTTCTTCTGTTAGATGAAATACCTTTTTTCCTGAAGTCGATCGCGTGAATTTTGCAAGTTAGTTGCGAGTATTTTTGTGCAAACATGCTCAGTTTCGGATTACGCTAGTGAAGTGTATGAATCGGCAGCTCCCTCCACTCTGCGACCCATCATATACACCACGCTGGTATCCGTCTCTCAACAGGTGTGTATCGCACCAACCGAATTGAGTGCCTTCTAGCAGAGGTTGGTAAGCCTTCCTTAAAAAGAAGGCGGGATATTTTATTAGCGTATTATGGTGCTAAAGTATCAGGGCTCTGTAATCATCCTTGTCGCCAAATTATCCATCCTGAATATGAAACATCATATATTCTTCGAACATCGCTGCCTCAGCCTTCAGATATTAGTTTGCGAAATCTTTTGCGGGACCTTAATGTTGGTCTTCCCACCTCTGTAAAACCCCCAAAACGCCCCACTCCCCCTTGAAAACTCCTCCGCCCTAATATTGACCTCAGACTAGCCAATCTCCCCAAACAAACGACTAGTCCTCTTGTTTACCAGGTGCATTTTCAGGAAATGAGGGAAGCCTATCCAGATAATACACAGCTGGTTCATCGTGCAATGACGCAGTGGAATGTAGTTTTTACTGTATCAGAGTCACCAAACCATATCGGCTACATTCTCAGCGCAGTACCTTCACTGCGCTGAAATGTATGCAATTCTTGAAGCCCTAAAATACATCGAGTCAGCGACTTTGCGCCGAGCAGTTCTCTGTTCTAATTCTCTCAGCTCACTTCAGGCTGTCTCCCGTTCTTCCTCAGACTACCTAACGGAATCAATTCAAAAACCTCATTCATCGCCTTCTGACTCGCCACTGTGATCTGGTACTGAGTTGGATCCCACGCCATGTGGGAATCGTAGGGAACGACCTGGCTGACCAGGCGGCGAAATCGGCGACGGAGAGTACTCACGTTGACATTCCTTTTGTACCATCGTCCGATGTTAAAGCATCTTTAAAACGATCCATCTTTAGAGCGTGACAAACAGAGTGGCAAACTTCCACCTACAAACTACGAGTAATAAAGGATTCTGTTAATTCCTGGCATTCATCCCGACCTTCCAGGCGTGAGGAAGTCATTTTAACCCGTCTGCGTATCGGACACTGCCACTTTTCCCACAGTTTCCTCCTTCGAGGTGAATCTCCTCTTACCTGTGATTCATGCAGGACGGTTATCTCTGTGGATCACGTCCTCCTTCATTGTATGAAATTTGTCGACAGCCGACGAAGACATGATCTGGGTAACTATCTACGAGAGGTACTCGGAGATGACGATTGCGCGCTCTCAAAGTTTTTTTGTTTTTTGAGAGAAAGCGGAATATATCATTTTATCTGACAGAAAAGGGCAATACTGTTTTTATGTTTTTCTGGCCTCAGATTTACGTTTTGAACTTTGTCTTATCTACTTGTATATTTTATGCGTAATTAAAGCTTTCTTTTTAGGGCACATGTGCTTTTTAATTAGCGTGTAAGTTGCATCTGCTACACTTTTACGAGAAACTTAATTTAATTATTTTAGAAATAATTTGATACGAACGCAAATGACCTTAGTAGTTGAAGCACCCTTGTAAACCTAATCAATCAATCGTGCAAACATCAACTTAATTTTTACTCATTTTCTTTGTAAGACGATTGCCAAAACACTTTTGTTTACCAAATTACTTTATTTTACCCATTTTGATAGGAAAAAGAACTGTCTTAGCAACTAAACGCGAAAAAAAATCGCACAACTCGCGTACCCAGAAATTTAAGCAGAAACGACTATTCAGGTTCCGTGAACGAAGGCAATAGAGCATCACATTTTTACAAAGAAGCCAATATCCCCTAATATCACACAATTACAATTAAAATTTATTCTAACGTTGAACTACGAGAAGACCTTGACCCTCCAACCCGACCAACAGAATAACATGTGTGGCGTCGCGCATCGCTTCCTTTCCCGTGCCGGGAAAACCGTCCTCCCCCATGCTTAAGCCGGATGCGGGGTTGGGGGCGGTTGGCATGCGTTGTGCACGCTGACGTGCGCCGAGCTGAGGACGCGCTGAATAGGCCAGGGGGATGGGGCAGGAAACTCTCCAAATATAACTATAGAGAAAGATTAGTGCGAGTCGTGGACTATGTCGCAAGATTCCTAGAGGAGGCTGGCCGTCGAGCCTTCCTGACGCCCGCCGGCATGGGAGCGCCGAGGGGAGGGGGCGAGCCTCCGGGTACTTAAGGATGCATCAACCGCGCCCACGCAGGATATGTAGAGGGTCGAAAGGCCGAGTGATATCTCCGGTGCTATCCTAGCACGCGGTCTTCGAGGCGAAGACCGGTTTGGCGTCAGGCCATGTTGTAACGATAGTTAAGGGACTCTATGTCCGACAGCTTCGCACCACGCATTGCTAGCCTGCTTTAAAGCAGTGGTAATGGGCTGGGTCTATGGACGGTCGCGGGGGTTTCGCGGCTAAGGGATTGGAAAGGTTGCCGGAGATTTTTATTTTGTAAATTATTGTGTAAATATAGTTATATATCTCTTTTAGAAACAGTCGTCTGAGTTATTTATTTCCAGTACGTCACACATGATACACCAGTGCCAAAGCCGTCGCGCTGGCGCATGGCAAGGGAGAAGTCCACCGCCATTTGCAAGTGTGATGGCGTTGAATGCGAGGCAAATGGCGGCGATTCGACACAGCAGTCCTACAGGAAGTGACGTACATCGACCACGCGTGTGCTGCGTTCTACACGCGCAACTTTTCTTGAACGATGGATTGAAGAAATGCAGGTGGAGTGGGGGTATTAGTTACAAAGTAGGCCACTAGAGTATTTACAGTAATGCCAACCTCTGGAAAAAAAACCCTGCTGTGTGTGTGGTCAGGACATCGCTCTGTGTAGGCAACAGCAGGGACACTAGATAGGAATTTTAGGTGCTTCCCGTGAAAGACCTGAACCTGCTTCAGCCATTTCTTTAGTTAATGGTAATAAAGAACTGAACAGAAGTTCTCGACTATGAAAGCAAACTAGCTTTGACTAGACTCTGTTTCGCGTTAACGAAGTTTTAATGCTTGGAATGTTGTCATCAGTGCTCGCTGCGAGCTTTTGCTTTCAACTGCTTCTTGCCCAAGGGAAGGGGCAGCAAGATTATCGTTCAAGAAAAGTTGCGCGAGTAGTACAGCCTCACGCCATTGACTTAATCATTCCTCACGAACAAACATCAAATTAAATGGGGATTCTAACCAAATGAAATAGGTTGAGCGTTGAATAATGAACACAATAAAACAATACATGTGGCTTGGGATAGGATTCAAAATAAAATAAATATTTAAAATGCTATTAAAACAAATCAGCAAGAAATTTGTTCGGCAAATATGGAAAAAATTATATTTCAAGATTTATAATTGATTCTATTTAAAAATTGCTATTGTTGACGCTGCGGTCCCACTTGAAACTGAGAAGGGATGTCAGTGACATGTGAGTATTTTTGCTCTACCAGTTTTAAGAACTGAGGGTCTTGTATTTGATACACAAGCCAACAATAGAAAGCGATTTACATAAAGAAATGAAGCTAGACAAAAAAAATGACAGGTTTTTGATGCAATGTATATAAACTTTAAATGTATATAAATTATTTCATTCGCAACACCGTGTTTATTTCTTCTTTTTTTTAGGTTAAAGGGTATAATTAAAATTATGATTTGTTCATTTAAGGTTAATTGATATATCAATAATCGAAAGAAAATGTTACATGAAAGCAAATTTTTGTGCTCAAATTGGTGTCAGGAAGTCTGAAAGTAATTTGGAAGAGATTTTGTTATGTGCCACATTAAAACATTCAATGTAATTCATAAAATTAATTAAAACATATTTTTTAATTATTCGGATAAGCAATGGCATTTTATAACAAGAATTCAACGTCAATTGTATTTTATTGTTTTATGAAAGGCGGTGTATTACAGAGAATTCAATGTGGAATTGAAATTGTAAGCTGAAAGATCAACTATTTCTTTTTAAAATCATTATTTAGGTTTCTATAGAATTTCTGTAAATAACAAACATGAATAAGCCCCTTAAATTTACTTTTTTAAATTTTTATGATTCTTCATTAAAACATGTATAGTATGAGTTTTGAAGAATTCTTCCAGAATATAAAATATAGAAAGTTATGGGACTAAAATTAGTGTCAATTGCTAAGAGAAGGAGGAAGATGCCTTTAAAATCCCAAACACGGAGTAACTACTTAATCCTCCCCGTCTCACAAAAATATGTTTTCGACAATTCTTTGAGAATATACCACAAAACCATAAGTGTCTAAATTACTAATTTCTTCTGCCTTCAGGGATGAGGGCGATGTCTGTTCCGGTCTCTCAGTCCATCTTCTTCTTGGGCGACCTGGATTTCCTCTTCCTCCTCCTATATTTCATTATTTCTCTTAGGAATCTTCCATCGGTCATTCTTTCTATGTGTTCTCTCCATTGCGTTTTGTTTTCTTCTATACGAGTGTTAGCGGGAAGATATTGAGTTCACTTCGTATGTCAGTATTTTTTATTTGATCGAGCCTAGTGCAGCCTTTGACAGATCTTAAAATGCTCATCTCAGCTGCCTGTACTCTTGACACATCTTTCTTACGAGTAACTTCTGAGCCATAGGGAAGTGCTGGTACTGCCATTATATTAAGATTTTTTTTGAGTTTCTTTTCTTGTTTTGCTTTTTAGGTGCTATTTAATACGTTCACAAATTCTTTGAAATTTATGTAATTTATTTTCCATATCTTCATCTCATTCATAAGAAATATTGCAACCTAAGTAATTAAATACTTTCACTTGTTCTAAAACGTGTCCATCCACGACGATCTTCGTTATGACAGGATATTTCCCATGGATTGCCATAGTTTTAAGTTTTTTGAACGGATATTTTCATGTTATATTAATATCCGCTTCTTTGGAGGAAGTGTACTGATTTCTGAAAATCATCTTCTGTCTCTTGTAGAATTATCTGGTCATCTGCGAACAGCAAGGAGTTAATTGAGATATTATTTAAGATTACAATACCTTGTGGAGCATTAGCTTGCCATTCGCGTATCATATCATCGAGATAAATATTAAATAATATGGGTGATAAGCTGCAACTTTGTCTTACGTCTTGATTAATAAAAATTTCTTTCGAACATTTTCCTCCAATGTCAACGATTGCTTTGTTGTTTTCATATGCTTGTCGGATTTTTTGTATCAAATGTATGGGATAGTCTTTTTTACACATGTCGTTCCGTAATTTGTTTCTTAGAGATATATCGAAAACTTTGACGTAGTCTATGAAGGCTAAGTGCGTTTCTAAATTAAATTCTCTTCTTTTTTCGATGATTTGTTTATAGTGAAAACATTGTCAGTGCAAGAGCGTCCTTTCCTGAAACCATTCTGTTCTTCTAATAACAGAGCTTCTGAGATATTTTTAATCTTTCATTTAGAATTTTATTGTATATTTTATAGCCTGTATTTAAAAGGCTAATTCCTCTGTAGTTTTCACAAGAGCATATTGATTCTTTTTTAAACAACGGTATCTTTGGCTAACTTCCACTCTTCAAGGATTTTCCTTTTCCCCCAACATTTAATAACAAATATCAGCATTCTTTCCGTGAGGCAACTTCTTCCATGTTTGAGAAGTCCTGTATACAAAAAATTAAAAAACAAAATAGCTGCATTATTTAGCTCATGTTTCACTTCATCTACTAAGATATGTTGTCCATAACTTCTGATTGAAGTTCTTCCAATCTTTCTCCGATATAACAGACATGTTTTCTGTATCTTTGTCCTTGGCATTTAAGTGCCTTAGAGCTTTGAATGCTAATGTCTGCCTTCCATGGATGGCATTCACTATTCTAATGATAAAGCAATTCCAGGAGTCTTCATGAGCTTTTCTGGTAATTTTCTTACCCACACTATGTTTTAGTGGGAGAGAGCTTCTGTTTTTTCAATATCATTTGTAAATATATCATGTAAGCTAGTATTTTTTCTTCAATAGTTGATTTAATTTCATCATCCCAGATTTTAAGAACTCTATGTCTAATAATTTTGTTTTTCTTTCCCAATACTTCATAGGCTACTTTTAGGATACTGTATATTATGATATTCCAATCATACTCTATATCGTCGCTCTCAGGTTTTTTTTTAGTGCTTCTGTTAGCCTCTTTACATATAGATTTCTTATACTGCTATCTTCTACAAGGAATGTCTTGAACACTTTCTCATTTCTCATTATACCGATATTCTAATTATACCATTTTGTAAGTATATCTTTGTCACTACTAAATACTGATTTGAGTAAATATCAGCTCCTCTACTCTTGGTGATAGTTTTGATTGACAATTACATAGTCAATATGTGACTGAAATCCTCTAGCGCTCAAAGTATATTTATTGATCATTTTCTTTCTAAAGTGTTTGTAATTTTGAGTTCATTTGTTGTTGCAAAATCTCTTAATCTTTTCCCATTTTCATTCACACAAGTTTCTCCAAACGTGCCTACTACATTTGGTGTAGGGTGGTTACCCACTCTCGCATTAAAATCACCGGCAAGTATAACTTGATGTGTCTTGCATATTTTGTCAAGGGTTTGTTGTAGATCTTCGTACAAGATGTCATTTTTCAATTTTCGTCCTTCAGGTGTATATATGCCATCATCGTTAGATGACATCTTTGATCTTTAAATCTCACTGATATGATTCTTTCACTGACAAAAGTATATTCTTTAATTTCTATTCTCCATTTAGGATCTACAATGATACTGACACCAGCACTTGCTCTTCTCTCCTCCTCAACACCACTATATAATTTTTACACGATCACCAATATCCTTTTGTACTCTTTAATTTTCTTTTTGTCTCACTCATTACAGCAATATTGATATTCATGTTCTTAATATGTAATGTTAATTAAGTTTTTTTTGTTGGAAGGCCTCGAACATCCCAGGCAGATACATTCAGTTGATCTACTAATCCAAATAGTTTAACCTTTTTCTTGTGTTTTCCGTCAACTAGTATATCCGGCTTTCTATGTCTGAGAAGCTTGCAAGTTTATTTGTATATCCTCAGGATGGATAACTGGTCCGATCGCTGAGCTTGTTTAGCGTTGGGGCTGCCAACTTATAGCCTCCAAACAGGTCCCTATTTTATTTGAGGGTGATGTTCCCATATTGTTTTTTTGGAACTTACAAACTTAGGGGATCTGTCTTTCCCACATTATTGTTCTCTGTAGGAGGACTTCTTTCGTCAGTGGGACCGGGAGCGGTAGCTCAGTGCATCAACTGATGTCACTGCAGAGCCTCTGACCGGGAGGTCCTAGGTTCGAGTCCTGATGGCCGCAGGATTTTCGACACTAGCTTTCCAGCTAGGTCGAATTCAGTCGCTGTCTGGAGAAGAATTCTAGCGGCCGGCTGCTCTGATTGGTAGTTTTCCGTGGTTTCTCCGATCAACACAGGCGAATGCCGGAGCAGTGCCCTACCAAACGGGCCACGGACCGCGTATCTGCGTATTTATTTGACAATCATTGTATCAGTAAAATACTAAAACGTATTTCTTTGGATAGTTGATGCATTAAGACGATACAATTAGGATATTTCATCAATAAAGTCATTTAGCAGGGACTTACATTGCATTATTTATTCGTTATATGAATCAAATGGATTAGATTCTCATTGCGCAGAGCACGTTTTGCAGGATTCAGTTGACACGTGCTCTTTCGATCCTCATGATTCAGCGCATGTCCAGAGACCTTCGCGTATGTCCGCACTGACTTGTTATTAAATCCACCTATTTGCAAATTCACTCTGGTAGGTCACAAAAGTCGCACACCTGTCCCGTGCTGTTCATTATGATGACTGTCTTGCTGTCATCATATTTGACCTCTTGCAAAATGTTTTCTCCCACGGTTGGTGATACTGACGTCAATGCTCATTGTTGATGGTCTTTTCTCGAAGTACTTTAGAGAGAATTATACCAATAATCGCCATCGTTTGTCAATCATCCGACTAGAAATCAAAGAAAGACAACTACATGAACATTTTACATATTATTGGTAGGCATCACTGAATTAACTACTTCAAAAGAATATAAGTATATTTCATATTTTATTTTCATTGATCCTAAACATGATTTGCTACGTGAATGTCAATTTTTGATGAGACATGCCGGGGTTTCTTTGATGACACTGTAATAACATTAATTTTCATTTACGTCTCATACAAGCAGTATATAGAGAGTGTTGTAAATCTGCAAAGTAAATAAATGTCAACATTTTCTCACAGTTATACATCTTTTGAGGAACCTGACACCGTCTGTTAGCTGTTCTGGTTGTGCGTCTGTTTGTCAGACCGTATATTTCGTATTGAATTCAATCCGTCGTCAATCGTTATTAGGAATCTATTGAAACCATTGAAATCTCTCTTATGACCTGACAATGCGTAATTTCAATCTTTGCGCGCATTAATATTAGTAAAAGACCTGTTGATATTGGGTACTAACTGAAGTTACCTTAATATTTTTACCACAATACTCCCTTCGTCAGGAAAAGAACTTTATGTATTTCCGCCATTCCTCATCTATCTATTCTTCTGCATCGCCACCCTGCTCAAGCCTGCCCCTCCCTGCCCCTCCCTGCCCCTCCCTGCCCTAGTCTGAAGCCCTAATCTAAGAATCTGAATCAAACCTAAATTAGCATTACGCCAAGAATTATTTAACATCGAAACAGAACAAAGATGTGCGTTAAAACTTTTTTCTTCTACGTAAACACCTATTTCCAACGTACCTTGATGAAAGTAATGTGAAGAAAGACGGACACAGACCATTCTTAAATATCAAGAGTTCACGTTAGACAATTGAATGTATAATAAACAACTAGCATATATTAAATATTTACAAGTTCTTGTAGATACTGCAAACTCAATGTAAATTGTCAACTAAAATATGTGACACTATTAACAAACAATAGATTAAATTCATTAATAACTCTTCATTAGTTACACAAAGTTATAGATTCTTTCTAATTAGAAAACTTTAAATTGTTAAAGTCTATAAGATATTCTTGAAGAGAACATGTAAACTGTTCTGGGAATCAATGCAAAATCTTTCGTATAATACCATTTGTTGTGATATTTTTCATCATTTAATTCTTCTATCATACATAATACACCTACTGAATATCTCGGACTACTTTCTCAGGTACAAAGTTTGAGTATGGTTTCTCTCCATATTGTAACGATCGCTCCCGGATTACCTCTTGAACCGGGGCGTATATTGTTCACACACACACACACACCAAAAATAGTCAGACCCGAATACTTGACATATTTTCCTCTATGTACGAGTATGTCTATGCATTGAATTCGAATCCGAAGCCAAAATTGCGCCACCACCCTCGTTTTTTAAATAGAAAAAATCTCATGTGAATATTAAAATAATTGTCATAATAAAGAAAAAAGTTGTCAGACCCACAGACTTGATACATGTTTCTCTATGTATGTCGACGCGCTGAATACGAATTCCAAGCCAGAAATACGCCATCACCCTCCAGGTTTTTTTAAATAACGCAAAACACACGTGAATACTAGATTAATGTCTTGTAGCATTCTGGCTACAGAAGCCAAAAGTTCTCAGACTCTAACACTTAAAACTTGTTTCTATATATCTGTCAATGTGCTTAATACGAATCTGAAGCTAGAATTGCGCCACCTTCAGTTATTTTAAATAGCGATATCCCACCATGAAATTGTAAATTGTCACATTGAGAGAAACGTGTCAAGTACGTAGAGAAACATATGCCAAGTATTTGGGTCTGTCAATTTTTGTGCCTGTATTATCGGAGAGCTTGAGCAAGTCACAGACCACAGCAGATGCAAAGGATTGTATTTTGATATCAAGTAAGTTCTTAGGAGCTAGTGGACATACCTCAGACTGCATGCGGTAGGGAGAGTGGCTCCAGCAAAATGACTGAATATTCTGAAATACACTTATGAAAATACAAATGTATTAACTTAGTCAAATTTAGCTATAATAGGAAGAGCGAAATTTACAATTTGTAATTGTAATTTTAACTAGTTTATAATGTGTTTTCTGACACTTCTCATGCACATTCACAGTTGATATTATTGACTATTGTTCGGGATTCTAAGATTTCCACTTCTTACCATAGGAGAAGAAGGCTCAAGAAGGCAGCGACTGGCGGATAGATAGAGCGAGAGAGAGAGAAAAAAAGAGGGAAAGAGAGGAGAGAGAGAGAAAGAGAGGGAAAGAGAGAAGGAGAGGGAAAGAGAGAGAAGGAGAGATAAAGAGAGAGAGAGAGAGAGAGAGAGAGGGGCAGAGACAGAGAGAGATTTACAGACCCAGAAAGAGACACAGAGGAAGAGACAGTCACACATACAGGGAAAGATACAGAGAGAGAGAGAGAGAGAGAGAGAGAGAGAGAGAGAGACGCTCACTCAGAGAAAGAGATACACATAGAGAGAGACAGACACAGAGAGAGATACACAGAAAGATACACAGTGTGAGACACACACACGCACACACACACACACACACACACACAGACGCACACACAGAGAGAGACTCGCACACACACAGAGACTGACACACACAGAGACAGAGAGACACACACAGAGACAGGGACACACACATAGAGACAGAGACACACACACAGAGACAGAGACACACACACAGAGACAGAGACACACACAGAGACAGAGACACACACACAGACAGAGACACACACACAGAGACAGAGACACACACACAGAGACAGACACACACACAGAGACAGAGACACACACAGAGACAGAGACACACACACAGAGACAGAGAGAGAGACACACAGAGAGAGACACAGAGAGA
>BLKR01004198.1:7500-29277 GCA_011170035.1 Teleogryllus occipitalis | reverse complement strand
AGGTCATGTACAATTTTTCGAAAATTTGAGTACTTTTCACGTAATTTTGCGTAAAAGTGGAGGCGAGAAAGTCGGTGTTGTAGAACCACTGATTTTGCCATAATTTGTTTCAAGATTTTTACTTTTATTTTTTAAAGAGTGATGAAAATGAACAATAAAACATAAATTGTTTAACAGTTGCATAAAGATTAGGGGAGGACGTCGACAACGAACCCCCACTGTCGATTTTCCCTTCAGTATTTATTTCGGTTAGGAATTACTGATTCACCATTTAGGACATTTATTATTGGAAACTTTCTTAGTGATAGTTTCGACTTTCAACGCTAATCAGATGTTTACAAAAAAATCGAAACTGTACTTATAATGGTGTAGTGGAAACGTAGCATTCTCTTACAACCACACCTGCCCAAATTCATGTGAAAATTCCATTTCAGTATTTTGTCAATGTAGAGAATATTTGTACAATCGGGGCAACTTAGTGAATGTTGAACGTTCTTAAAAATTAAAAATTAAATAAAAAAGAACGTGGTCATGTGTGTTCTACTGCAAGTACAGAAAATGTTCAAAATTTATATGCCCTGTCCATACCTCAAAAACTGAAAATAAGAATGAAATGATTATGCGAATACTAATTGCTAAATACACACATGCCGTTGACATCTCCCCGATTGTTGTTGTTACGGTACCGGAATACCATTGGCATACGGCTGGTAATCACTTATAATTATGTTATTATAACTTAGAACCAGCATCAAGCATGGCAAATTAAAACTAATAAAAAATAAAACAATGCTTTACTACTTAATTTTTTCTAGTATTCCGTCTTCTTTCTACTTATTATTATTATTATTATTATTATTATTATTATTATTATTATTAACTGATTGTTATTAGGTTTGTGGTTTAAATCAATTATCCAGATTTTCATTTTTTGTCTTACGAAAGATATAGATTAAACATATTTACCTGCTTACAACGCGCAAAAGAAGTAACTGCAGAAATGTTGCAATAGGAAAGTCGCCACTACATACGCACTATGCAGAAAATCAAAAACTCTCAAAATATTGTTTCATTTCATTCCAATTCGCTCAAACTATTGAGATGATGGTGGTTTACGAATTCTGGAAGAATACCATCACTATTCTTTGTAATCGCAGAGCTAAACATGTTTCTGAAAATTAAATTTAAATGTATATTTACATTATTATTGGTATTGATATCTCCAAAAGTTTGAACGTCATCATGTCTAGAAAATTTACTGGGTCATATGCAAATGCTTAAACGTAACAAGGCTGGAGCCTTTGAGTTAATATGCATTGCAGTGGACTATTGTAAGATATCCTATTATCCACTTTCATTTAAAAATGTAATGCAACACATAAAATTATAATCACTGAAAGGTTTTTGAGGGAGGACATTGCGTTTGTTTATGTATACTCACCAACCTTTACATTTAAGAATAGTAAGTATTCGAAATTAGAATACTCGCTATCATCTCTTCGCCAATATCTCATGAAGTACGGATATCCTTGAATTGTATTGTAATTGTTTCAGAGTGGACCTTGAAAATTACGTAATGAAGAACTGACTGCAAACAAGCCTTCGTTCTATTAATTTTAATGTTAATGAAAACAGTGTTTAATTATAAATCCAGATAATAAGAGTAAGTGATAAATCAATTAACGGCTTAGGCGGCTCTGGACATCAGTTGATGTCACCGGGAGGGCCTAAGGTTCGAGAGCAAGGATTTTCGACTCTATTGACTATTAACTACCGTCTCTATTGACTCTATAGCTACGTCGAATTTAGCTGCCACAACTACTTGACAAATCTACCGACCGGCTGCTCTGATTGGTAGTTTTCCGAGGATTCACCTATCAAATCAGGCGAATGCCGGAGCAGTAACCTAACAAACGGGTTGCGCGCCGAGCACAATCTTTCTCTCTTCTTCCGTGCCCGCACCTCCCTCTTACTCTCGCAAACACTGACACGCACTACACCTCCGCTCAAGTCGGGAGATTTATTTATTTATTTATTTATTTATTTATTTATTTATTTATTTATTTATTTATTTATTTATTTATTTATTTATTTATTTATTTATTTATTTATTTATTTATTTATTTATTTATTTATTTTACGTCAAAAAAACAGTTAGAAACTGCGTATGACGTGCTATGGGGAAAAGTGAATTGTGTGCACATTTTCAAAATTCTGTGATCCCTACACTAAGTCATATACTACTTAAATTTTGAATTTTGAAAGGGAGAAAAAAAACAAAAAAACTCCCATATAATAAAATCTATTTTCAAGGATAAATAAGCAATAAATTTTGAATTTTGAAAGGGAGAAAAAAACAAACAAAAAAAAAACTCCCATGTAATAAAATCTATTTTCAAGGATAAATAAGCAATAAATTTTGGCTCTTATTACTTCCTGCCGCGACAACATGGAAACGATAATTTGAGTAATTGTATTTCCCACTGAATTCTAGAAGACGTGCACAGAAAATGAAGTTACATTTATGTCCAGAAGCAAAACAAGGGCCATCTCAGCATTTGCTCAATGGATCAGGGAAACTGGACGAAAACCTGATCGAGATGGGGGTCATTGACCCGGAAGCTGTAGTACAATAGTTGTTACAGGTTGTTTATACTCATTTATACAGTCCAAATGGTAATTAATGCATTATATATCATTGTTAAAATTAATGTTACTTTTCTTGTGATGCTCAGTATAGTCTCTAATTGTATAGAAACAGTTATGCAGCAGAAACGATTTCACTTGTGATTAAACTTTTCTATTGAATTTAATCGTTTAATGTCATCTGGCAAAGTGTTGTAAAATAATGTACATGTATTGTATGTGAATTTTTTGTAATGAGCTGTTGATACTGTCACCTGATGAATATGATTTCTACGTCGAGTGTTATAGTAATAGACTTCGGCATTTTCTGAAAATATATTCCCGCCCTTAAGCAAGTCATATTTTACAAAAACCACTGATTCGTAAATAAAAAGACACGGTAATGGTAGAATTCCTAGATTAATGAAGAGAGGCTTACATGAATCACGTGGGTGGGATTTGGTTATTATTCGTACAATTCGTTTTTGTAATCTAAAAGTCTGGGAGCTATATGATGTATTTCCCCAGAATATTATGCCATATCTCAGGCGGGAATGAACATTCGCGAAGTATACACAACGAGCAGCATGAAGGCTGACTGAATTTGCAAGAATTCTGAACGCGTAGCATAATGAACTTAATTTTGTGTTCAATTCATTTAAATGGACGTTCCATTTAAGGTTTGACTGAATTGAGAGACCTAACAATTTTGTTGCCTTAACATCAGTCAATGGTACACTGTTCATTTTCAATGGAGCACAGAATTGTTTATTTGAAATGGAAAACTGCATTAAAACCGTTTTCTTTTAGTTTACTATTAATTTGTTATTTCGGAACCAATTTGAAACATCTGATATTGTACTATTTACGGTTTCTTTATTGCAAAGGATGTTCGTATCATCTGCAAAGAGAACTGTTCTTCCGTTTCGAATCGTCGAGGGCATATCGTTTACGTAAAGTAGGAACAGAATAGGGCCTAAAATCGATCCTGGAGGAACTCCACATGCAATGGGCAAAGAGTCGGAAAGGTGCGTACGTAATGTTCCATCATTCCAGTAAGGTATTTCAACTCTCTGAGATCGTTGTTTAAGGTACGAACATAACCAATCTAGAGCAATACCACGGATTCCATATGAAGGTAATTTTGAAAGTAAAATGTCATGATCAATGATGTCAAAAGCTTTTGAGAGATGTAAAAATAATCCAATAGGTGCCTCGTTTTGATCTAATGATGAGGCGACATCTTTAAGAAAAGAAAATATAGCTGTTTCCGTTGATTTTGATTTTCTAAATCCATGTTGGCAATCTGAAAGCGCGTCGTGTTTAGTGAGAAAGGTTTCCATTCGTACGTAAAAAAGTCTCTCTAATATTTTGAAAAAAAAAAACTGATAGAAGAGAAAGAGTCGAGAGAGAGAGAGAAAGAGAAAGAGATAGAAGAGATGAGTCGGGAACTTAGAGTTTGTCCCGGCTGTGCGCAAAAATTCCCGCATTGTACAATGCAACAGTTTTCTGTCTTTCTTCTATTATTAAATGATTAAATTAATATTTCAATCAAATTACAATTTTGATATACTGTTTGTTTTAGTATAATGAAAACTAGCTGATGACACGCTATGTCAAAATACGACAAAATACTCACAGTTGCGGTCAAATATCTCAAGAAATAGAAGAAACTAAGCAATCTAAACTCCGTGTTCAGTATTAGGAGATTGAATTATTGCATCTCCACACACGTGCATACATGGTTGAACTGTAAATTCTTCACATTATACAGGTAACTCGGGATTCACAAAGCGTGAAACAAAACGGGAATATAAATGGTGAGAAGATGTGTTTTTGCAGTTTTCGTGCATGGGTTTTGCTTAACAGAGAATGCAGTCAAAACAAGTTTTAATATGTAAATGTAAAGTAAATGACACACGACGATAGTATACTGAATATGCGACAACTATATGCTACTCTTGTGGTGGCATTAGCTATTTTTGTTAAATATTAAAAGATTACGAAGCGAAAATAATTTTTGAGAATAGTTCTGACTAGAAAATTGACTTGATGTTTGTTTTATTTGCGTGTGTTGATGCAAATGACTGCAAATAATTATTATTAACTATCGATCTAATGATGATATTTGTCACAAGAAATGTTACAAACTAATTCATCTCACGGAAAGTGAAGAACTTTAGGTAAATTAATAAAAAAATTCGAATCGGATGCAAAGTAAAGAAACAATACTAACTGCGAGCCTGTTGAACTTGCATAACCACATATCACGGCATATTGGTTAATCGCATCTAGTACTGTCCTAGGGTTATTATTAAAAATGGATTGAATTTATATTGGGTTGAGTATGAATGTAATTAATTTCGTATAATTTGTCTCTTCAGCCTTGATTTTGTTAGCACTCACTTACTCCATTGGAAATGAACGATGGGAGTTCTTATTTACATGTGTTCATGTATTCATGAATACAAACTCGTCACGTGATAAATACATCAGAGTGAGAAATACAGCAGAATGATTTCATTATTTGTACAGAAAATGCTTTGTTGCTATTATTTTTCTCATAAATTGCCATTTTATAAATAATTTAATGTATCGAAAATAAAGGTTCATAACTATACTAAAAAGCTATTATTTTAATTACATTCTCTTGAGCAGTTGTAATGCTTTCAACAAAAGAATGTCATGGTAGTAAACAAACATTTAAATTCGCTCATAACTAATGACTTGCGCTTAGGACTTTCTGGGAAGTTCACGTGGTATTTGTTGCGGACTTCAAACTCTCGACAGATTTTCTGGGTGATTTGTCCGTATGCCCTGCCTTACATTCCATCATTCCTTCATGATTATCATTATTATTATTATTATTATTATTATTATTATTATTATTATTATTATTATCATTTTCATTATCATTATCATTATCATCATCATCATCATCGCCATCATCACTACCATCTACTCATTAGTTCATTACTTTGCAGTTGAAAGGCCCGTGTACCCAGACAAATAAATAAATAATAAATAATAAAGTAATTAATAAATAATAATCGTTAACAATAAATAATAATTGATAATAAATAATAATAATAAACAAAATAATTCACGTTTAATTTATTTGTCTTCAAAAACAGGAAAATTGAATGTGATGATTTATTTAGTCGTAAACTGCACGATAATAATTATTTATGGTACGAGTGGTAAAGTGTTATTTTATTTTGCGAGTAGGAAAGGAAGCGACACGTGTTCTATCGGCCTCTTGTTGTAATCCTAAGAGGAAAATAAATTGAAATTTACCACGTATGCATACACTACTTTTAGACAACCCTACTGACTTTACTTTTATTTTAATTCAAGTACAGAGATCTCTTAATCGACTACAATGTCACATTAAAATTACTAGTAGCTGATGCGATCAGACAAAAGTCCTTTATCTTTTTTACTGCATTCACAGATTGACCTGAACATTTGATCATCGTAAACTCGTAGGCTTCCGCGGCCAGAGTCATGTAAATGATCTTTGCTGTCCAGGTGACGCCGCGTCGAAGGCTGTGTTGCCGACGTTTCGACCATCTTGTCGTGGTCTTCATGTTGTGTGAGGCACAACAGCCCTGAGGAAGACCACGATCATTTACATTTGATCATCGTCTTACTTTCAGCACTAATGCTAAAAATTGAACTTTTATCACGTTGTGCATGCCCTAAAAGTAATCGCTTTTACTAATGGCTCACACAGAAGCTCTTAGACAAGTCGCACTTCAGAGTGATTTTCCATATTATTTAATTGTTTAATGACGCATCTCTTGAGATACCTAAATCTTCACCGGAAAGTTGGTATTAAAATGCCAGAAAAAAATGCTAGATTCGCAATGCCAAATAAAATTAGAAACATGTTCTGAGAGAGCTCCGAGAAAACATAAAATTGGGAAACCTTTAGTGGAGACACGTGTTACAAGTGACTATAGAAAATTATTATACATCTTATGAACTTTTAAAATAAAGTAATGCAAATTGCTTTTAATTTTAATGGCGATTATTTCATTATTCAAATAAGTCACTGTAAAATATATGAAACATAATAAAAACAAGTGGAGTTTTCGTAATGCTGTCCTCTTATATGAAATTCAGCTACTAGAAGAAAGACAACTCTCTTTAACGGCCGGCGTCTATTAAAAATTTTACAGTGAGCTATCGGTTATGAACGATCGAAACAAATGAGTTTTAGTTAAAGATGGTGGATGAGTGTTACTACTCCAAGAAAAAAAACGTCTTCCTTATATATTTTTTTCTTCTAAGAAGACTGTATTACGAAATAATGTATTTTGAATCAATCATGTAATAATGTAGGAGGGAGGAAGAGCAAAATATCATCAACTTCTTACGGGCGTATTAATACCCATTACATAGAACTTCATACAGTGTATTTTTTACAAATTTCAAGCACGTCTGATATTTGCTCCATATCGGCTTACTGACGTTAATAACTATAACAATGCTAAGTTTAGTTATGACAAATGGCGTAGAATTTTTTATTCTATCTTACTCACCGTCATTAGAAGTCGTCTGCTGAAAAGTTGGAACCAATTTGTATGATCCTACCTAAAAATGTCGATTTCATGTCAATTTTGTTAGAATTTGTTTTCGTTACTTTGTTTAACTGAGCAAATATAGACGGGATAATCTTCTCGTAGATGTATATATTATTTCTGTATGTTCCCTGATTTAAGTCGAGAAGTTCTCACCATTCAATGAATTACACTTTCCGGTCACGTTCATTTTCAGTTCGATTAGAAAAAAAGTCTTTATTCTTGAGAAAAGAAATTAACATTCAATTTTAGGGAGCTCTGTAGCTCGATACTCACATTTTACTATTTTTTTTGTTTTCTTTATATTTTACTAAGTACAGGTATTTGTAATTGCTATACGCTAATTTATCTACAGTATTTAAAAACATAGAGAGATTTGTGAGATATACCATTTACACAATGTAAGCAGACTATTTCTATCAGCAAAGCAGCAGATATCTGATGATGTCGGCTAAGCCATCGAAAGTTTCTAATAATAATAATAATAATAATAATAATAATAATAATAATAATAATAATAAACAAAAATTATGGGAATGACGCCACGTACTATTAAAACAAGTGCAAAAAGAACTCTGGTATGAACACAAAATTGACGCAATATGTCATCGTATATTACTACCTAGATATTACTACCTTCTCAATGAATATGCCATGGACATAATCAAACATTTAAAAACATAGTATAAAATATTGTAGATAAGAATCACACATTCGTTTACGAACAGTCGGTGCGAGTGTGTGAACGAAAGCATACGTTTATTGCCAGGAAACGGAATATCCAACAGTCGTCACGTCTTCATCCAATTACAGCAACGTACACAAAACAGTACGACAACAAACGGCCTGTCACAAACAGCATTACGAGCACCTGGGGCGCAGCGAACACACAAAAGGGCAAGACTTGCGTAAGGAGAATCACGTTCTGAAATTAAGACGTAATTCAAGCGACGCATGATAGCGAATAACACAATCATTTTCAGGTCGGGCAGGGCGGCCGGGGGATCGCCGGCGTGGCCGCCGCCGCCGCCGCCACCGCCACCATCGCCACCTCAGTTATACATATGGATCGTGGCACCGTCGACGCGGCGTCCCGCTCCGCATTGTGACCGCGTACGGCCCCGTAAGCGCATTCAAATGTATGCGACATGTCAAACAATACCGCTTCTCTGACGTCACGCATCAGAAAACAAAAGAAAGGCGGTAATGAGGCGAGTTATTATAGAGTAAGTTGGTGAGACGCATGTCGAATATCAAAATCGTTAAAAAAAATATTCTAAAAAATTAGTGTCTATGAGCGGAGAGCCCAGAATACGTGCATAAACACGCCTTGGAATATTCATTGGGTTGCGTTTCAGTCGTCCGTGTGTTTCCAGCTTCCTTTGAGAAAATTACTGACAATTATATGGGAATACTTTCTTTGATACACAAATTTCTGACATATTTGGTGGTCATATGCAATGCAGATGTGTGATGTGGGAAGAATGGAGTTCCGAGTGCTTGTCGTGGCACACACACACGCACGTCCACAGAACAGCACGCACCTCCAATCGGAAAAAGTCTTTATCACGAAATTAGAATTTCGACAGGAATACGTGTGGAACGAAACCCTGCAACGGAAAGATTTCTTCCTGAAAGAGCTGCACGGTCGCGCAAGGGAGTGCGGTGAAGGCGAAAGTTGAAGTTGAAACGGGAGTTGAGGGCGAAATAGTCTTTTCTAATAGCCTGACTCCCAGGATACTTCATGAAAACACATCGTGACGAGTACATTATGAAGAAGTGTTACGTGCAGGTTGAAATCTCGGTCTGATAAAATTCTAATGAGTAGAGTTCGTTTTGTAGAGTAGTTTGGACCGAATAGTGGAGCTGTGACTAAGCAAATCTTTTATGTATCGATCTGTTTTAATAGAAGCACGCAATTCACATTTGTGTAAGGTATCTTATGGAAGATAGGAATTAAATCATTGGTAATATATCGTTTCATAAACATATCTACACACATGACGACATAGGAAGTTTTTAGATAATTTGTGTTATAATTGATACTCTTTATCGATCGTCAATTTCATAAACATACTAATAGTTCGTGAGAAATTTTCTTATAATCGTCGATTATACGCGTTATAATTGATAAATATTCTAACTACTTATGATATTCTATGTAAAATTATAATGCCATAAGATAGAACCACAGGAGTTCGTAAATATTGATAAAATGAAATTATAATGATTCACCTTCACTGAAAAGATATTAGCATTTCGTTATCTTCGAGATTGATAATTGATTGAGGAAAACCCCAACCTTTAGTCTTTTGAAAAAAGTATTCTATAGAAGTAAGAACATATAATGGGCATTTTTAATCTTCTGAATATCTCACTGTCTAATTTAATGTATTTTTATATTTACTTAATTTTAAAAATCTATCACAATAGGGATAATAAAAATAACAATTCAATATGCATGTAATCACAGGTATTTAATTATATTTTCAACAAAAAAATAGTTTTTTTTATTACTGAATAGCAAATAGTTTGCTGAAAGTTTGCAGAGACTCCCAGTCCGAATGAAAATTTAAATTACTAATTTGTTTTACTATTATTTTGTCTAATTTCTTAAAGCTGCTTTGGCAATTATTTGAAATAAAGCTCATTGGCATCCTGAGGTAACTGTAAAGTAAATGAAGATGACTACTGAGAACAGTTTAAATCACTGCACTGAGTTAACATAAACAATTTGGAAAGACCTCAACCCACTAATTAGTCACTATGAGAACTCAAAACACTTTAGGGAAAAGAAAATAGCTTTTTTTAATTTATTTAGTATCTCATATTGCTGTGTTCATTGATGCTGAACATCTAGTTTGCTTCAAAATCCTATTGGATTAGGATAAATAATGATATAGTAGCTGAAGTAATCTGCGTTACCGATTATTAATTAATCATAATCTTCCTGTCATATTTGATTCATCCTGCCCCTACCCAGCCTCTCGTGTTGGTTAAGATCCATCCACCATCGTTGCTCTGAGCAGCTGTAGAAATATTATTACATATTATTACTCCTGCCAAACCATCAAAAACAATTATGACCTTCAACGTCTCTTCACATATTGGAATGCGCTATTGGAATGATTCAAAAAGCATACAGTTGGACATTTTATGGTCTTTTAGAAATGATGAATTCACTGTGATGGATTTACTCAGTGTTTTGGAGAAATCTGCGAAAATGGAAAGAGTGCGTAAATATTTCTCTATGAGATTGGAAGGAGAGGTAGAAGTAATTACTACAAAATCTCATACAGACAGAAACGTTTCTCTTATTTGAAATGCACGTGTGTAATAACTGAAAAATGGAATAAAACTCTGCAATGGTATAAAGAAGCCAACAAACAAACCTTTATCTTTATATAAGAGAAATTATAATTTTACAAAAAGCCTAAATTATTTTCAACAAAACTATATTTTGTGAAAACCGCTTTGTAATCGGTTCAGCCAATCCAGTGATTACCCCGGGTAAGTAGACACCAATCGTATAAACAATTCAACTGGTTTTTATACTATTAAAAAAGAAGGGGTACGAGATTATAAAAGATATATTGAAAGCAGAGAGGAACACTATAATTTTATTTATATAGAGCAGGGATTCCTAAACTTTTTCCTTTGTTGACTCCTTGTAAAAGAATTATTTGCTCCATCGATTCTCTTACCTTATTCTCTATGCCTTACACCATACATAACCATAATAGAAATAATTGCACATAAATGTCTTAAAGGTAATAATTTCGTACACCAATATTTTTAGTAAATATATAGATTTTCTTTAATCGCAGATTTTTTCGTTTCTGAGTAGCTGAGATTTTAATCTTCATTGTTGTGCAATGGTTGCAAAATGTTGAGCGATTTTTAACTGGTCAAAACATTTCTCTAGTACATACTTCAGAGAGTATTTTCTTCTACGCAAGGGTATCGTTGTGAATAGATAATTATAATTTGTTGGTATTTCTCAACGTCCTAAGGAGATGTGTAGCAAGTATGTATCATTTGTGTTCTCGGATAGCGTGATGCAGAATGTCGAAATGGGGTTCCTTTCAGCAATGAATAAAGTATATATAATTGGTTTAAGAAGATGGCCGATACAACGGATAAAATAAGCATGGGGTGCGATTTGCTTTATATTTACCAATACCCGTACATGGTCGTTATTAAAGGCGATAAGAGTTTCGTTATCACTACGAAACGGATTTTAATGTAAATATATATTTTTACAGGGACAAGATACCTCCATTCACTAATATTTTTACACAACACGGCATTCTGAACTAATTGGAACCATTTTTATTTTACATACTTTTACATATTTTGGTATAATTACATATTTTTACATATTTTATCTATAGCTACATATTTCGTTATATTTTAATATATTTATAGGTCAAAAATGAACATTTCACTTTTGATGTTCGAAATATATGTTACTTGAAAACTAACTTAGTTACTGAAATACTGAAAAAATACGCAATGCGCTTGTATTAACTCCGAACAATCGCTATTAATTGTCTAACTTATCTTCCGCCGCCCCCATCTGCTTCTTAGAAACAGCGTAGTCGGGATCAACGATGAGCAGATGTAGTATGTGAAGCAGAAGGAACTTCAACCACGTGATTACTCGTGTTTCATAGACCTCATGCGTAACTCGATAAAAAAATCAGATCATTGTCTTATCCCTTTTCTGGAGTTGGGGGGGGAGTATGCTCCCTTTCTATCACAGGCTACATGGTACTATTCACTTGAGCTCCGGCTCCTCGAAAACAACAGTGTATATAATACGAAAGTATTATATGTTTCGGATGAAACTAGCAAATAATTGCTTCTGTAGATGTAAAACATTCATTCAGCCTTTCTGAATCCATGTAAAGATCTGATCGGCAACGTACTCTGCTCGGAAAACGCTTGAAGAATGGAATTGTAAACATTATAACGAATATTTATTTCACATATTTCCTATTTTTTCTTACATATTTTTGAAAAAATAAGTACATATTTATGAACATATTTTGGTTTTTTTATTACAATAAAGTCAGTTCCCTAGTTATCACCCTTCCTTCATGGAACTGGTGATATGGGGTATAGAGCACCAATGTCACCAGTCTAACTACATCCCGGATCGTAAGGATGAAAAATGGATAGAAAAGAAGACGAGCAAATTTATAATTGATTATAATTTTGTGCTACTTTATAACAGGAAACAATTCCTCATAGATTTAATTAATATGCTTTGTATTAATTGGAATCTTCATTATATCTATCAATCACCGGTTCATATTCGCGTACAGTTCCCCAATCGACCATCGGAATCATCATTGACTCCTTCAAAATTGAATAGACGATCGATACCGACCCCTTAGGAACCCCTGATATAGAGTTATGATAAAAAATATCCCGTTAACATACTTGTAACAGCTATATTTTTATATTTATAATTATAGCCAGGAAGTTTGGCAAAATGTATTTTATTATTGTTAAGATTTTATAGATTTTAATAATAGTAATCGCTCAATTGTAATTCCGGAATTGTTTTAGTAGATTTTAATTTTACCTATTTAATCTTCTGATGCTTATCTTTTATATTTTTGTCATTTTCTGCCTTTTTGTCATTATTTTGTTAATTTTCTCCTGGCACCAATCTCTATCATCCTGGAATCATATCTGAAAGCCTAGAAGGGACGGTGAAGGTTTGAATTTCTGTGGAAGTGAACGTTCCAGGGCCAGGTAGTGTTAAAAGTCTAAATGAAAAAGAAATATGATACTAGACAAGATTTTTTTGTGAATGCCGAAAGGCTTTATTCGCTCACGAGGAATCCTATCCTACTTTCGAGTATGGCCTCCCATCTATTTTGAGGACAGACCTCTCTGTATATGATATACCCTTCTCCGTGCATTATACAACTGCGAAGAACGAAAAATATAATTGCGTTTTTACTGATAGCATTTGAAAATTCAAAAAAGAGTTCAAAATATATTTCTTCTAAGAGAAAGCATCATGAATAAAAGAAATAGTTGGTATTTCTCAACAAGTTCCTGCGATTTTCGGGGCCATCATACTGTGTGCTCATGTGGAATTAAGATTACAAAGAAAAGTATTGATTCCTTAATCGTAAGTGCTAATTTGAATGTTAGAATAAAAATGTGAATCATTATAATTATTAATTTTTGGAATAATTCCTTTTAAATGTGATTTTTCATCGTCTAGATGAATTTTTGCACCCATACTTTAGCCACAATAAATGTCTTTCTACAAGCCTATATTTGCGAAAATATTATAATTGTCTTTTTGGCCGCCTATTTGAGGTAAAATAAATGCCTCAACTTCCAGGATCTATTTATAACAGTCATTTACCTAATGTTTTAGGCAAAATAACGCGACCGTACACAATATTACGTGAAAATACTAAAATTTTCAAAAAATTGTACACGGCCTTATTTCAAAATCTATCTTTAGGGAACTGATTCCATTCTGGGAAAAAATCTGCATCTTTAAATATTTTAGTTATAGGAAGACTCCGATATAATTTTGAACTTTTGCAACTTTCATAAAATCAGGGTTTTCAACGAACAAGAGAACTCCGCCCTTCTCTTAAATGTCCTTCACACTATCCAACAACAAAATTTTACCAAAATTGATGGAGCCTTATTATTTTTAATGTCACAGGGGCTTCATGTGAAGTACCCCCCAAAATTAAAATATCGCTTGTAGAAATTCTGATGCGGCGTTTTTTATGTTATTATATGGAGAAATAAAGGACGTCATCTCCGTCAACTTAGTAGTAACGTAGTAAGTAGTAGTAGTAGCAACTTACAAATTTCTTCATAAAATATCGGTTCCAAATTCAAGGTGGCGCGACATCAGCCAGATCAATTGAAGAATATCAATTTTGGAGAAAATCATCTGAACACAAGCGTTATTCCCAGATGGACAGACAGACGTTTTGCCATCATTCGATTTTTGGTATCAAGGACCCTCAAAACGTGGATTCTGTCTACACCATATAATACAGGATTTTTCTAATTTTAGCAACAGGATTTATCCACTTTTTTGTTACCATGGCCCTGTAATACGCCTTCTGTCGAAAATTCGCCGTTTTTCCGCGCAGCATTACAAAACGTTCTCCCTACTCCGTAGCGGGAAAGTGAAAACCGCCTGGAATCGTGGTTAACACCAGTGTGCCTGTGGAAGTTGGCAACAGCTCGCCACGCACGGCGGCGTGGCCGGCGACGAGTGGGGGCGGTTGGGGGCGGTGGGGGTGGGGCGGGATCGCGTGAGCGGCGCTGGGAGAAGTCGCAGGGGGTCGCCCGCGCCGCCCCCGCCGCCGCCTCCGGGGACAATGGAGAATGGGAGGAAGCCGGCCGGCGAGTAAGGTTGATAGGGAGCGTCAGGGCGCGAGACCGACTCGGCTTTGCTCGTGAACGCGGGGGGGGGGGGGCGGCACAATGTCACACACACACACACGGACGGTCTTCTTTTCTTTCTCTCTGGAGAATGCAAGAAACGCTTTTTAAAGCAGCAGGGATTGGACACTCAACGGTTAATATCAAATGCCAGATTCTATTATATAAATCTACTATCCTATCCACACTTGCGTTTGCTTACCTGATTTGAGGAATCGCAGTTCCTATGACCATACAAAAAATGCATATTGTCCAAAATAAAGTCTTTAGGAAGTCAATTAAAGCCTCGTGGTTTATATCTCACCATAAAATTCACGAATAACGTCGAATCAATACCGTTCCAGAACTTTTAAAAAAGTTGTAAAAGTAGTCTCATTCTGCTCATAAATTCCATTAGGACGTACAGCAAACATCCCAAGTTGAATAAAAGAAATGTATCTTGAGATATGCTTCACCTTCCTTAAACTAATAATTTCGGGTAGAATATTTCTATTTACCCTTCCTATTGCTCGATAGGTGAATCCTTCCAATTTATTCCCAAAAAACAAAATTAAATATCCAGCATCTAAAACAATACAAATTAATTAAATGAGCCAAGATAATTTAGCCTCAATTTGTCAGAAAATGTCCAAATCCAAATTTTCACCTTGTAAAACTCAAATCCTTCAAGCAGAACGAGAAGAAATATTTTTTTAAAGTGGATTAGAGTATTCTTTTTAATCTGACACCAGGAAGAAAGCGAGTGAGATTCTGAAATTAATCCTCCTCATATTACTTTCCAACCTGTCAACGGATTGCTATGGAGAGACGAAACAATTTATTTTCAATATAGGAAGGATACAGTCTGTATATTGTTACTTAAAAATCAAAACGCTCGTGAAATATCTTGCAAACTTGTGCCTAGCAAATTAAGCTATCATGTTATAGATACACGAATTTTATATTAGTAATTTTTTGTTTCTTTGTTGACCAATAGTATTTTGAACCAAATTTTTTAACATACGTGGTCTCCATGGAATGATTTGTAATGAGTTGGAAAATGGATATTAAAATTTAAATCAAAATTTTCGGGTATATTTAGTTTCAGATTACGTCAGAAATAAGAATTTTCTAAAATTAGTCTCATCATCCCTCTACTCCCATTTGAACATTTTAAAGCGTGATCGTTTTCATCGTTAACGTGATTTTATTGCCACTCTGTATTTCGCAAATGATCATTGCAAACGCCAGAAACGGTTTTTGAGAGGTATGTTCGATACATTGTTTGTAGTAAAACAAAATCTTCAAAACGTGTGGGCTTATATTGTCTGTTCATGTGTCAAAAGTCATGACACTTCAAGGTAACAACACTCTAAGTCAAAAAGAAGAAGAAGAAGAAGAAACAATGGCTTCCAAGAAGTTAGCCACTCAATTACTTCGACTAATATCTCTTCAAAAAATAGTAATGTGGAAGAAACTCATAAAAGTTTGACATTCTAGGGGAGCGATCAGTTTTTTAGGAATCATACTGAAACGAGACACGACTTCACTTTTACACCACAATTGTATTCTCCACTCTTAAATATGCCAGCGAAACATGAGTGGACATTGAAAAAACATAAATAAAATCACAACACCAGGAAAGAACTGTCCGCGATGCACATTAAGATACATGCTACTGGCCAAAAACGTATTCATGGAACAACAAACCTAGCAAAAGTGAAATAGATGCAGGAAAACAATATTAAATAGCCGAGCATGCATCGAGAATGTCAGTAACTCGTCTTCCAATCGTTGCTACGAACTATTGAACAGTAAGAAGGAGACATATGTAGAATGAAAAACAAAATTGAGACAAGTCGCATGCCCTAAACCTTGACGGGAAGAAAGAAGAGAAAAATTCCGCATAAAACTGTATGGAATTTTGAGAGATTTAGATAGATAGATAGATAGATTTATTAAAGTTCGCTTTGAGCTAATGCTCGGTGGCAAACATTATTACAACTACATATACGACAATTACAAAACTATTACGAATATTTACAAATATAGTTATAATTAGAATTAGAGATTGATATCCTAGTTATAATTAATTTTGAGTTATCTATATGTTGACTTATAGCTTTTCTAACACTTCACTTTACTCCACTTCACTTCATTTCACTGCGCTGCACTACACTACACTCCCCACCCCTTCCATGCCCCCTCCACACTTCACTTCACTTCACTTCAGTGTATAAGAGACATGACCATATTATTAATAATACTAACGATTATAATAATGAAACTAATAATAATAATAATAATAATAATAATAATAATAATAATAATAATAATAATAATAATAATAATGATAAAAGTCCCAGTATTATTAATGATGACCTACATAGAATTAAGTATATTTTTAAATTTCACTACATTAGAAGGAAGAGTCTCTAGTGCTTTTGCAGGTAGTTTGTTCCAATCTACTATAGTACGATTCACAAAGGAGAACTTGCCTACATCAGTTCTTTGCTTTCTACATCGTATTTTCCAGGGATGGTCTCCTCTACTTTTATAATCAGGTTTCTGTAATCTTTTACCTAGGTCTGCCCATGCTGAGTCCCCTTTGTATGTCTTGTACATTACGCGTAAACGCGCCCGTTCCCGTCTCTTAGATAAGGGTTCCCATTCATCTCGTCCATCAACGCGTCCATGACTTACAAACTTCCCGGCCCTTCTCAAAGTTATTGGAGGGAGGGGGAAGAGAGGGAGAGGGGGAGAGAGGGGGAGGGAGAGAATGAAGAGGAAAACTTCCAAGAAAGTTCATGTTCATGTTTATTGAAACTCTATACAAGCACGTGGAAGATATCAAATGCATGACCTATTAATTTAATGAATTTATTACAATTACCATTGTTTTAGGTGTAGATACAACATTTGATTCCTTTGTTTACGATTGGTGTCGTGAATATATATGAAAAGGTTTTCGATTTGCCTTATTATAGTAGGATGGTTTTATCGGTTTTGCAGATTATTACCGCTTAATTTCTTTGTTTTATAAGTTAAAGAACACATATTTTTGTTTTTATACTGTGATAAGCCAAGAACCCTGGGTTTAGTTTAAGTGATAAGACCAGCATCCAGCTTTGGAATATGACATTGCTTTCAGACTCGGAAGTCAAAGAATACGCGTTGTTAGGACAACGGATCAACAACGTTTAATATTCCATGCTTATTGTCATAAGGCTGTGCAAATGGACACGGCCCCGAACACATTATGTGCAGAAGGTGTGAAGAGAATGTTGGATGGCCGTGAACTTTAGAAAGGACGCGTGGAATCGTTCTCTAAAAGATTATTGTAGCGAAACCAAGCGGTTAGTGAGATGCGATCGGATTTTCAGCATAGGGTGGGTATTATGTAAATGATAGTGAGCCGGGAATTTATGTTCAGTTTGAGGTTTGAGAGCTTGGTCTTGTGTAAATTATAATTGGGATTTTTTATGAATGTAATGGTTGGAAGTTCGAATTAAATATACTCCATGTTTCGAGGAGATGTATACAGGGGCAGCTCCGTAGATGGATTTTTTTAATAAGTTTCTGAACATAGTCGCAAGTAGGTTTTTTTACCCGAAACATAAATAGGGAAAGTCGCGACTGCGTATTAAATTTGTGAGAATATTAAGTCCAATTATAGCAATCGTTGAGGACATTGTGGAATATTCTTTTATATAAGAAAGGTCACGAAAATTGGTACAAAAAGGTTTCCATGGACAATTTTCAGCTAGTCAGCCGAGAAGCCAGCGATCAAGACATTTTAGTAAACTTACGAACTATGGTCAAACCCGTACGGACTTTTAATGTTTTATAGTGAAAAGTAATTCACATACAATTAATGGAATTGTAATGGACAGATTATAATAAATGTTAAATTTTTATTGTTGAAAAAGGCTGATAATTTATTGTAGTTGCTATCAATATAATAACTGATTTCAATCAAGAGAACTTCCGGGAAATGTGATTCTGTATAGAATTACACGTCCACATGCAACAGGTAAGGAATAATATGTTGTATGTCGAACCCATGATCGCCGTCTTTCCTCAGCCTCCAATGCCATTTTCATCCGCTTGCCTGATATTCATTCGCCAAGGCTGTTGTTATTCGTGAAGACCGCGATGTCTCTTTCCTCACGTCCCTTTCTGAACCACAGGCCCTGTCGACGATCCATTTGTTTGGACTTGAGATCTGAACCATACGCTTCCACCAGATGGTTGTGGATTTCCGCTCACAATGTCCTACGTGCTTATCTATAGCATACTATTTATCGCGGGCACTTTCATCCTTGCTCAGGTCCTTTTCCGACACAGTTGTTTCAATGGCAAAGAGGCCGTGGCTGCCTCGCTTCCCCGCTATTTCTGCGACTGCTTCTCAATCAGCAGAATCGCCATCACGAGAGTACGTCACCAAATGAGAGAGCAGAGATGGTTGTCGAACGAAATTGCTGTTGTCGTTTCTGCATTGTGTGTTGGTTGGGCGGGGAAATTAATCGTTACCGACCTTCCCTCGTAAAAGGCGAAACTTTATTCGAGAAAGTTTGTGAGTATTCGATGCACTATTTATTTATGGGGTTTCTGAACTGTTTCAAAACATTGAACTCAAGTAGCAAAAAGTGCATAACAAATTACGTTCTTCCCAGAATATAGTAATGTTTAGAACTATTGAAGATCAAAGTTCATGAATTCGTGAAAAAGGTAATTTCATGGTCAGTTAATCTATTAACCATGTCTCGAATTGTCACGCAGTTTAATACATTTACATATTTGGCTAATAATATTCACACTCCGTAATTGTGGAGCACTAACGGTCTATTTCCGAAGATGTTCACCGTTTATTTCCGAATATGTATGTCTATTTCAACTTTGTTATGTCTGTTGTAGTATAATTTATTTTGTACTGGTATTAGTAAAAACTACCAGTTATGTAAAAATATATCATAAAATAAATAGGATATAGGAATACAGAATAAGAAATTGGGATATCTGCTTGTTGACCTAGATGGAAATAGGTAGCACTTAATCAGGAAAGTAAAAGTTTGAGGGTATTTTAATTAAGTTCATAAAATGCAGAATTTGATATTCATAATGTTTTTCACTACATCGGATGAAGCACGGTGCGTTAAGAAATCTGCTAAGCCATTTACTAATATAATGTAAGTTTTTTTTTTATGTGTATGTTGCAAGGTGCAGTGTTTAACAATGCTGGACATGCAATTCTTACATGGGTCTTACGATATTTCTATACGACAGTAATTTGTTTTTTCAAGAGAGATGAAACGGTGAATTACCTACCGTTCCCTTCCCTTCCCCAGTTCCCCTCATAAAATTTAGACCGTTTTTTCTTCTGCTTTCTTGAAAAATCCAAATATTTTTTACTGTGCTCGAGGTGACTGCGTCGCGGATAGGGATTCCATCCTAGTCATGGATTCGTAGGGCGTGAATCACACTTGCTATTCCTTGTCTTTCAGCGAAGTTATGTCACGGAGGGACCGGCATGTGTGTGTGTATTAACTGCAGATTTTTGAGGTTCAAAAGTGTGAAAGTGTTTAACGTATATTTCAAGATATATTCCACTGGAGTTAACAGGGTAGTTATCGGTGTCTGCAAAAAGCCCATGAAAAACAAAGCCACGCGTGTATTGAACATTTTTATTGTATATAATGTCTCTCTGGTTTTGTCAATCGTTGAAAAAAACACTTATTATAGATTTATAATTGTTATTTTTTATGTTGTAGGTAACAACAATCGAGAGCCTCTTATCACACCGATCTTCAGGTATTCTAAGTTCTAAATTGTAATGAATTTGAAAATCAACAAATTTGACAGTAATTTTATAATTTATTTTAGAACTTTGAATAACTGAAGATGGGAGTAAACGCAGGCTTCCAAAACATACTTATCTATAATATAATTTTAAAAAGTACACAATGATAAATCCACTATAGTGTCTGTTTTAAATGGTCTAAAAACAAGGGACATTATATATTAACAATCCAAAGACAAGAAAATATTTAAATATTTTGTTACGGTACCCAAGTGACGTGTGACCTTCAACGAGGAAGGTCCTAGGCCGAGAGCGTGATCCCGCACGAAGGCTCGAAAACACGTGTTTCCTACCGATAACCGGTCCTGCCCAATCTCGCCTTGGGAACGAACGCAAATGTCCCACCGGCAGCGCTGCGAAAAACGCTGGGTTCCCGCCCTGCGAGTGCGCATGCGCCTTATGAAGTCATCGAACGCGTGGGCGACTGCATCGCACTTGCTGATCACGCCGGGCGATAAAGCGGAGACGCTGGGCACCGTTCGTGCGTTCCTCACGCCCCGCCGCGCCGGTGTGGCATATGCCGCACGCTTCCACGCCGTGCGTGTGTAATGCCCCGACAGCCATTACGCGCTGAGCTACAAACGAGTCGTGAGCTCTCCTGCAGTGTCCACTGCACTCAGATTGAGGTTTGCGGGTCAAGGTGGGTCACAGAATTTGGGCTGCGATCGCGGTACAAAATAAATTAAACTTAGTATTGGGCGAAAATCGTTGTGATAATTGTTATCAAAAAAATTGTATCTGAATTTTTGATAACTGTAAAATAAACACTCCCAAGTGAGCTTTCAATAACCAATTTATTTCAATAAAATTATTTTAATATGAAATAAAAATTTAAATTTAAAGAGAAAATAAATTACTACATTGAATTATTTTTTAAGATCAGTGAATTCCGGTTGAGTGACTTAGAAGGAAATAATAACTTAATAAAATTTGAATAAAAAATAAATATACACTTCTTAAAATAAAAATACACACATATGAGTCTATTAAATATACACATTTAGTTTACGTCCCCCTGAAGAAAATGTTTCAGACAATTTGAACCTCAGCGAAATGCGTACCTTGTAACTCAACCGTGAGAAAAGCTTCATATTGTAATCAAACTTGTAATGACCAAGCACTGAACTGAACTGAACTGAATCTAAACTTAAGCGAACATCATAAACGCTCATAACTGTGCGTGTGTAAGCGTTCTAATAATGCTAAGCGATTTAAGTAACACAGAGACTTAGATCCATGCAATTAAATTGCGCGCAACCTCAAATGGGCAATTTAATTTTCCAC